>JBBPBX010036585.1:0-31402 GCA_038048925.1 Garcialebias charrua | reverse complement strand
ATGTAACTCCAAACCCTTGAAAGTTAGACCTGGAAACGATGTGTTGTTCTGGTGAATTCTAATTTTAAATATAAGTAAGTCTAATTGATAAAAGTTAAAAGTTAAAGTGTAGCATCAAATTATTGACCTAAACCAATTCTAAGATAAGAAATGGTCATTAATCTTATATTAAAGGTGAAATCAAATATCTAATCCTAAATGTGTGACCTTTACACTGTATGATTTAAAATTTAAAGTTTAAAATATTGATGATTCAATAATGCAAAATATAAACCTCTGTAAAGTTTAAAACACTGTGTCAGTCTTTCTGAATCGATTTAACCCTCTGCTTTCTGTCCTGTTTAGATTTTCGTGGAAAGCTGTTTTCTTCAGAGGTCACCACCCATTTATTGGGCTGCAGATTGCCACAGATTATACCCAGTCGGTACTTAGTTCAATTTCCCTTCCACTGGTCAAGCAAAACTGCCCCTGACCCAAAAAGAATGGTCGACCCCCTCTTTTATGCTCCTCTTGATGTGGCCTGCCTTGTTGAGTTTTGATCATGCAACTGGCTATTCTCTCTCTTTCTCTCAGTGCAACAAGGTGGACAGGCCTGGCACCAGGGGGAACTGTTTCCCTATCGTTCTGGTGTCCTTGCAAACACAAGCACAAAGATGCTCTCCAGGAAGACAGGTGTTTTCAGGAAGCTTCACCACTCGAACCACCAGAACACCACGTGAACAGATGACTTCCACGGCAGAGGAAGTGAAACGATGAAAAGATGTGCCCCACACCTTCCTCGAACCCGATTTCAAGGATGAAGATGCAGGACAGCCCACCGCTCTCTGTGGACCACTCCCTCCAGGTGCAAAGCCGACCCCGTCAGCTGTGCAACTCCGATAAAGCTGGCTCCCTCGATGTGATGAGCTTTGAAACCCCTTTTCCGGACCCCTCTCTGGCCGTGGCTCTCCCTCTCTGGCGAGGAGCAAGTGATGTTTGCCTCGACAGCTCAGCTGTGCGCACCTCCCCTTGGCTCAGGCCACTCTTTCCTCGAGGCCACACAGGTGTCAGTGGACCCTCCGGCCACGTTCAGGCTTTGCACTCTCAGGTGTAACGGTTCCCAGAGTCTGTAGATGGAAGCTGGACAAACAACTATAAGTCTCTCAAAATACATCATATGCGACATTACAACAACCCTTGTCCCCTATCTACAGGTGCCCTCAGCCCTAACGGCCATTTTATAAAGCCCCAAGTAAATTAATTTTAGTCTGTGCACAGATTACAGCCAATTTTTCACAAATATACTAACCTGTTGAGGCCTAACGTATTTCTAATATTCCCTAGTTTTGCATTGCTAAACTGTGTACCATTATCTGATCTAATTTTACAGGAAACCCATGACATGGAATGTAACAATTGATTAAAAAATTTTTGGACCGGTTTTGTCGTCTTCTCTTTTAAAATTTTATTTTTATTTTTCAGCCCCTTGTCAGCCGGTGAGCGCGGTACACCAACCATAAATTTCTGAACCTTTCACCGATTCGAGCATGTCTGTACGACCAATTATTATCTCATGACCCGGTGTCATCATGGTCGAAAATTCCTAGTTCGCGCGACCTCCTCGTGAGTCTCACGCAATGAATGCACGGCGCAATGTTCTGATCAGAAAATTTAAATGTGTGTGTGTCACCAGCTGAAATCCCCTTCAGCTGGTGTGCTCCACACGCGCGAGTTGCTGCTCCTCAAAATCATCTTCTTTTCCACCTTCTGGATGGTCCACCCACACTGTCTTCTCTTCACTGAGGATCCGCCCCTGTTGACCGCAAGCCGCAGAGGCCTCATCCCATCACATGGCCCTCGCTTCTTCTGGAGTGACCATCACCATCTGACGTCAATTGATGTATCCCGATGCTCTTTTTCTTTCCAAATCAGCTTGACAGTTACATTCTTGATGTTTATTTATTGTCTGTGTGTTGGTTTTGTCAAAGCTGTGAACTCATATCGCACGTCTGCTTCCTGTGTCTCCCTTTGCTGTCCCAGACCCTCTCTTGTCCACTGTAATGCAGAGATCAGAGCTCTGACCTCTGCCCTCTGAGCTGATTGTGACCCCTGCAGCTTCTCACACACTAGTGTGTCATAACCCTGGTCTGCCTGACGCACCACAGCAAAACCAGCACTGAGCTGACCCTCCTGTGCACGAAAACAACTTCCATCACAAAACACCACGTGTCCTCTCTCCAAGGGTGTGGCCTGTAAATCTGGCCTGACTTTGTCATCTACCTCAACTCTTCTTTCACACACGTGTCCTCCCTCTAAGGGTGTGGCCTGTAAATCTGGCCTGACTTTGTCATCTACCTCAACTCTTCTTTCACACACGTGTGGCTCACCAGCCACTCCCAACCTGTCTGCCATGTTAATCCCCTCGTGTGTGAACAACAAGTTAGGTGCTTCCAGGACTTTGTTGATTCTCTGCTGTCTCAGTGGTGTCATGGTGAAGTTCTGTGAGTTCACAAATGCAAAAATGCTCTCTCAGCTTCCTCATCCCAGTCTAGCTGTGCAGTGGGGTTTCTCATGCCTTTTTGTTTAACCAAAGCGCGCAAAATCTGTGTTTGTCCTGCATAATCTGGGATATAATTTCTGCTATATCCTGTCAGACCGAGAAAAGACAGCATCTCTTTCACTGTCTGTGGTTTTGGATGATGCAAAATTGTGTCACGATGAGAAGATGAAAGGCCCGCTCCCTTCTGAGAGATTACTCTCCCCAGGAAGGACACCTGTCGTCTTACCGCCTGTAATTTAGTTCTACTGACTTTGAAACCAGCAGCGTGTAAGTGTTCAAGGACTGATTGAGTTGCTGCCAGTGAGTCCTCAACAGTATGGCTGGCAATCAGAAGATCATCAACATACTGGATGAGAACTGTGTCCTGTGGGAGTGGCACCTTACTCAGAACCTGTTTCAAGACTTGGTTAAATATCCCAGGGGTGAGCGCGAATCCCTGAGGCGCTCGTCTATATCGAAGCTGTTCACCCCTAAAAGTGAAAGAAAAAATGTCTCTGCATTCTTCAGCTAATGGCAGACAGAAAAATGCGTTCGCCAAATCCAGACAGGTGAACCATTCATGTTGTGGAGTCAAATTGTTTAGCGCCACGTATGGGTTAGGAACCGGTACAGTTTGGGTAATTAAAAGTTTATTAATCGCCCTCAAATCATGCGCCATGCGGAATTTTCCTGTGTTCCCTTTTGGCACAGGTAAAATAGGTGTGTTCCAATTAGACTGTGAAGGTTCCAGCACTCCACTCTCTTTTAAACCTTGGATTGTTTCTGCAATACCCTCCTCTGCAATTTGTTTGTGAGGATATTGTTTAATCCACAGTGGGTGAGTAGTTTGGACCTGAAATGTTATGGGCGGGCAGGCAATCAGTCCCACATCTGTGGGGCCTTTTGACCATAACGTCCCAGGCATGCTATCAATCAGCTGACCGGCGCGCGGGTGGTCAGTTTGTTCACGACCGTGCTCCATGGGGAGCTCTTCATGTTGCATTATAGCCACATCATGTGCAATAGACTCAATCGCATAACACCCGCAGCTCTCTGAATGCCAGACAAGTGGTGTGGGTGTTTTTACCCAGTCAACGGCTTCTGAAGCCCGTTTTACCATTGGTCCCAAGTCTTTAGCCTGAAATTTTGGATTTAAACCTAGTGAAATATGAGGCACAGCTTCGGTGCCCATCATATACCATTCCTGCTGTTCAGGGGTTAAATTAACAATTGCAGCTACTCCCTCTGTTCCCACATAAAGATTACCTGTTGTAATTGGCCAAATTTTACCCTCTATTTGCTCTGCAAAGTGTTCCTGAAACACCTCATCTCCTCTCCTGTCATAAAAGAGGGTGACATGTGGAGGGTCTGGTGGGGTCGAGTACGGCTGGAGTTCCTGTATCTGTGGTTTCCACGCAAGATAAGCAGAATAGATACCTCCTCCGCCCATGACTTCAGGTTCAAGTAGCCCCCAGTACATGTCAGCGTATTCATTTTGTACTGGTTGTATCACGCACTGTGAGTGAGTAGTGGTGAACTGGCCACATTTCAGTGAGGTGCCGTCCGGCAGCCTCACCATGAGTCCATCTGATGAGCATAAAATTGAAGCTCCCAGTCGGATCAGCATGTCCCTTCCCAGCAGATTGGCGGGTGCATTCCTCGCCACCACGAATGGATGTCTCAGAGTCTGTGTCCCCACTCTTATCAGTAGTGGGCTCGTTACAGGCAGTCTTTGTGTAGCCCCAGAAAATCCGATCACCTCCACTGACCTCTGTGACAGTTCGCAGTCAGGTGGGGTGTGAGTCACTGTTGAAAAGGTCGCTCCTGTGTCGACCAGAAATTGCAAGCTCTCATTTCGCACTTGCACTTCAATGGTTGGGTCTGCCCCTCCCCCAACGCTCAGGATTTTCTGTGGGGTGTCTCATTGTTGTTGGAAGCCTCGTCCCCCTGTCGTGAGGGAAGGCTGGACTGCCTGCTGCTGAGGTAGAGTCTGTTGCAGTGGTTGTGGTTGAGGTAATTGTTGTTGAGGTAGCTGCTGTTGACCTCCCATCTGCATCTGCTGAAAGGGTTGCGGTGCGCTCATGGGTTGTTGTTGGTAAAACTGTTGTTGGCCCATGGGTTGCTGGTACGCCTGTTGCTGACCCATGGGTTGCTGCTGACCCATGGGCTGTTGGTACGGCTGCTGCTGTCCCCACATCTGTTGTCTGTGGATACAGGTGCGCGCCCAATGTCCCATTTTCCCGCAAACGAAACAGGCACCCCTCTGCTGCCCCCCTTGTGGAGCCCCTGTGTTCCAGGTTCCCCCTCGCCCTCTCTGGCCACCTGCCCAACCACGTCCAGCTCCTCTTGCTGGATGTCCACCTCTGCCTCGCGGGCCAGGAGTTTCAGACCACTGTTGCATAGCAACCACCCCAGGGGCGTCTACTGCCCCTCCTGTTTCTTTAGAGTTAGCTGGTACTTCTTGTACCACTAATTGTTTTTTCTCTTTTGCTTTTTCATTAACTGTTTGTCTGACACTTGAGAGCTGGAGTTTAATTAATTGATTCTTTGCAACCTCTAATTCGGCTGCCTCTTTATCCTCCTGTTTTTTAACATACTTCAAACGATGTACGACATGTTTCTCCCATCGGTCTGGTGTGGCCGTGATCATGTCTGGATTTTTCTCCATCTCATCGACCACCTCAGCTGGGAGTCCGTCAAGAACCGCTTTTCTGAAATATGGCCGCTGCTGAAGGCTTCGTGCCCGCTCCCCTGTGACCTTCTCCCAAGTCTCTTTACATTCCTGCATGAATGTATACGGATCAATTTTTCTGTCCCACTGAAACTCAGGGACTTGTTCCCCCACTGGCAGAGGGTACAGCGCTTTTATAATTGGACCAATATCCATATATACCTCATCTAAAGGAGTATCATCAGGAACCTCTGCGATCCTGCATCGGTACCCTCTGAACCGTACCTCCGAATTCAGGTATGTTTGGAACGTGTTTGTGTTAGCGCAGCGTGCAAATGTGGCATTTAGATCTCCCACTGACAACTTGACCCCTACAGTCAGAGAATTAAATCGATCCAACCATCTCGCCGCGCCATCTATCAAATCCGGCAGTTTCGAAACGAGAGAATCCACATCGCGTATGTTATAAGGCTTATACCTGGTCACCTGACCTAATGGACCCCTTGTGGTCATCAACGGCAGCTGAGTTGCCTTATATAGCCTTTCACTTAACTGCTTCGTCTCATCTTGCCCCTCTCTAAGTGGGGGGTATGCCTGTGCGCCCGAATATCCTATCTCTGATCTAGTGTACCAGTCATCCTCTGTCCTGCTCGGCGGCTCACCTCCTGGACTGTCTGGGCGTGTGTGTGGTCTCCCTCTCACCAGCTCATCTTCTGACTCTGCCACGGTGCCTGACACTGACCCTTTAAAGAAGAACTTTTTCTTCCTCTCAGCCTGCGGATCCCCTGCATGTTTGCTCCTCTCTGCATGCTTGCTACCTGCTTTGGATGGGCCGTAACACCCCCTCCCCATTTCTTCCTCGTAGCGTCTCTCAGCTCGACTCTCTTCCTCTCTGTCATACCCACGTGGACGTGGAGACAATGAGCCTGGCCATTCCCTATCTCTTCTCTCATCAGCATAACTGACTTCCCGGTCAAACTCACTCTGGAGATGTTGTGCTCTCTGACCTCTCATTCTCTGCTCCATGGTTCCACCAGGCCGGACGTGCTCCTCATCCTCAGTGTCATCCTCCTCACCCCTCCTCGCACCCCTCTTTCTTTCAAACAGGGGGCACTGGCTTGCTGATGGGGCAGGTGGGGCGGTGGCCTTGACCGCGTATGGAGGTGGTGTCGTTTTTTCCTCTATTTTTGTGCAACTGTTTGTCTCACCAACATTTTGTACGCTCTGAGATAACAAAGCTAACTGCTTGTACACTTCCACCAGTTGCTTCTGTTGTTGTTGACCCTTATTAAGCTTGCTACGCTCCCAAAATGATGTACTGATTGTTTGTTTAGTTTCTATATCATCAAGCAATTTTTTCTGCTCTTTCACCTTCGTCCAAACTAATTGTGTCAGGTTTTCTGTCGATTTTTCTGAATTTTCTGCTGCTTTCACAATTTGTATAATTAAAGCATTCAATTGTTTCGACTTCGCTGGATCAGCAGCATGTATTATGTCTATCACCGCCTGAACTCTGATCAATTGTTCATGGACAGATTCATTTTGACAGTTCGGTTCATCCTTAATGTGCTCCATGACTGGTTTCATACACAACATTCACTCAAAAGCTTTATTTTTCCCACAATCGTTCCTCTCACTCGCTGAGTCCTCTTGTGTAACACAGTAAAAAAGTCTAAAAAGTCTGAGGTGCTCCTCTGGGTTCAGGCCTTTAATTCTGTGTTAAACAACAGCTCCCTCTGCTGGCCGAGTCATGGCAACACCACACATCAGTCACATACAGAACACTTTCAACACACACATCTGAGTCGACACAAACATTTATCAGACTATTAAAAATTCCTAATTTGAAACTAATTGAGATCTCTTTCCCCCTAAATTAATGATTCACATTAAAATTTAAAGAAATGCGACGCAAAGTATTTTAAAACAAATTAAACATAAGCCCTAAGTGGCATCAATGTGCCTCCGTATTTATGCAACCCTCTTCGGCTGCTTTAAAACAAATTAAACCTAAGCCCTAAGTGGCATCAATGTGCTTCCGTATTTGTACAACCCTCTTCGGCTGTTTTCTCTTTTTTCTTTTTCTACAGACCTCTTTAGGTCACGCCCCAGAGCGGATCCACTGTGCCAAATCCGCAAGTTTTAGCGCAAGGCACTCTGGGACTGTAGTTTTTTCACCTCAGCGTGAACTTCCGACGACCTCAACGTCGCTCAGACTACGGCTGCGTCCGACCCAAGAAACAAGCGGCGGTTGTTTTTTCTCCCCATGCGCGGTCATGGAACAAGTCGAACAACCTCTTCCCAGCTACTCAAAGAATCGGACGCCCCGGAAACGCTTTTCTAAACTAGACAGTGAAACAAGTCTTCGTGACTCCCCCTCCTCACGCGGACGAACGAATCCACCCCACGTGACCCACGACCGGCTGCTCACGGCCTACGTAGAAAGCGTGTATTCCCCAAAAGTAAGTAATTTGAACCTCAACGTTCGATCACCTCGTCGTGAACTTTGAACCTCAGCGTTCGATCACCTCGTCGTGAACTTTAATCAGATGTGTGCGCGCGCCACACACACTCCTCGGCCGCTCTCGGACGGAGGAGGGGTCGTAACCCACTGCTCCCGAACCGAGCCGAACCGGCCCCCCTTGTCTGCTTAAACTGAAAACGTATCTGTGTACCACTTTTAACCAACCAAATTATTTATTTAACTTAACCAAGAGTCCTTATCCGATAGACTCCCGTGTACTTCAGTGCAGTAAATTTGGATATTAGGCCAAATTGTTGTTTTGAGTATTTCAGGGTGTCAACTTACCTCTCTGTTGTTCTAGGGCCCACTGCACTGTCAGTCACGAAGTTCTGCTCGGCTTTTCACAGGTCACCTGGGTCAGATCACGTCGGCTGGTCACCAGAACTGAAGGAATTTCAGTTTGGGTGTTCAAATGAGCCAGGCGTCTCTTGAAGCAAATAGATTTATTGAAAAGATACAGGTTAACAGGATTTAAGCAGACAATCAATTGATCAATATGCATACGATCGGATGATTCGTTGAACAGACCTTCTCGCTCGAAAAGTCCCCCAAGGAATGTCAGCTTGCTGCTCTGGTGCGCGATATCATAAAATGTTTTGAACTTCTTATTGGTCAGAGGAGCTGCTATCAGTAGTTGCTAAGGCAACTGAGATTTATAGGGTGCCCAAGGTCTTCTTCTTGACTGACCTGATTGTGTGTGCCTCTTTGTTTGAGCCTAAGTTTTTAGAAGAGTTTAGATTCAAACTAGTTTCCTTCGACCTTTATGTTTCACCTGTTGCACCTTTGAAGTGGCACCTTCTGTGTCATGAACTAAGTGTCTGTGTTTATACTATGAACTAAGTGTCTGTGTTTATACTAAAGATGTACCTGTTCTTTCAGTCAGATCCTGTGTCTGCTTTGCCCTTCCTCGCTGTGGGGGGGAAGGGCAGATGTCGGCCTGAGAGTTGCTTCGAGCTGCAGGTCTGCTCAAACTGCACACCGGTAAGATTAAAGTTTGCACAGTGCATTTAAGCATCTAAACATGATTGTATTATGACCTTTGATTACATGAAACACATTTGTGAACCTTTGATTACTTGAAATATAGTTATGTATGAATATACCTTTGTGATTACATGAAATATAGTTATGCATAATACGTATATAATGGTGCTTTCTTCTTCACTTTGATATAAGTGAGCTGG
Source organism: Garcialebias charrua (assembly GCA_038048925.1). Taxonomy (NCBI): domain Eukaryota; kingdom Metazoa; phylum Chordata; class Actinopteri; order Cyprinodontiformes; family Rivulidae; genus Garcialebias; species Garcialebias charrua. Next base: position 22,505 of record JBBPBX010036585.1, on the reverse strand, counting down.
GTAATAATTATTATGTCAGAATAATTAGTTTTAGATGATAAATGTTGAACATCTCCATCATACATAAAGTACACATTTTATGGTTTCATGTTGGTGGACTGTCTAATAGTTTTAATATTTTGTTTTGACCTCATTTTCAAAAATGGAAATAAGTGGTTTTTGATTAGTGTAACAGAATTTGTGGATTTGTCTAAATATATAATGAGATTAATTATATAAAATAGTTTTCTTTTAGCCGATGGTTGGTCATTGCAGAGATCTTCACATAGTTGAGGAGAGAAGGAGCAAGAGCAAAATAAGAGAAAACATTTTCAAGGTGACCTTCACAGAAAGAGCAAGTTACATTTACTGTAGTTGCCGCTGTGCACGTTGCACCGCCGTATAAGTCCAAAAATGTCTAATAAAGTGGAAAAAACATAAATGAGTCACATCTATTATGCGTCACCGTGGAACACCAGAAAATGTGGGACGGTGTTGTGCCAAAAATCGATTGGTTGCCAAAAGGTGGCCATGGGAGCGTGCACGGGAGGACTTTAACAAGAATTTAACAAGATTAACACTTAAAAACAATTGTTTGTTTGCTTGAAATTATATCAAAGATGTGTCTCAGTTGAACTTTTCCTTAATAAATGCACTATATTGGTCTAATCAGCTGCATTTCAAAAATGGATCCAGATTCATTTGTTGTCCACTGTTGTCGTCACTCCTTGTTAAAATCAGGTCTCTCTTGTAAATGAGTCCCCGAGGCTCAATGGGATCAACCTGTATAAATAAAGGTTGAATGAAAAAGAGCTCATAAATAATAAAAAGAGCCCCGTGTTAAAGGTCCAGAGTGTTCTGACCCACAGGTTGTGGTCGGGTCATGTATGAACAATGTGTGTCAGTAAAATATCAGAATAAAAACCTTTCAGTCATTCAGCTGTTTGATTGGACAGTTGGACAGTGTGGACAACAAGTGGACATTAGGACGTGTCTTGTTGTCTCTAAAGCAGAGCTGTTGTGTTGTTGTGAATCAGAGCTTCAGCTGCAGCTGCTCTGTCCAAATGGAGAGTCCAAACGCTTCATGGAGCTCATTTCTCCGTCCACGTCTTCATTTTCATGCTGCTTCAGTCTTCCTGCTTTACTTCCTGTCTCTTCAGTCACATTCTTGCTGCTGTCATGTGATCACTCTGCAGGATCCATCACTTCAACATTATTGATCAGAGAAGTCAGGAGAGAAGAAGCTGCAGAGACTCACTGGAAACTTTACACTTGTTGTCACAATGGCTGTCTGTTAGCAAAATATCTCATGAACCACTGGATGAGTTGTAGTGAAACTTGCAGAAAGTAATCATCATGGGGCGGCCGTGGTGTAGTGGTAATGGCAGTCGACCCCTGATCGGAAGGTTGGAGGTTCGAATCCCGCATCCGCCCACCATGTGTCGTTGTGTCCCTGGGCAAGACACTTAACCCCGAGTTGCTCCCGGTAGGTCTGGATGGCGCCTTGCAAGGCAGGCTACCACTACCGGTGTATGAATGTCTGAATGAATGGGTGGATGGCTGGTATTGTAAAGCGCTTTGGGGCTCCTCACAGGGGGCTGGAAAGCGCTATATAAATAAGCTCCATTTACCATTTACCATATCATTGGATGTACGTCTACAACTGATTAGTTTTTGGAGTCAGCTGAAGTTACAATGGCTGCCACAGTTAACTGAACTTAAAGGACAACACCCACCGTGACAATAACAATTCACCATATTGGACAATTACTGTCGTAGAATATGATGTCTATTTTCATTTTTGCATTTGGGCCAGGCGAGTATAAAAAAAACAAAAAAAACAACGGAGTCCCGGAAACCCGGCCGAAGATTGCCAAAGTCCGGAGTGACGTCAATACAGGCTCCACTCAGAAGGCAGGAGTGAGTTCGCGATGGAGGTTTATGAGAGTGAGAGCCACGGAGCCACGCTCAGAATATGATAGACGTCAGTGTGCGACCACAGGATTAATCAACAGGCAGATTTAACAAGGGAATATTAAAAATGTTTCGCCTTTTTTCCCCCTCTCTCTCTCTCTCTGAGCATCGGAGGTGGTGGTGTCTCTGCGCGCGCTGATCACTGCAGCCAGCTGTTCAATTATTACTGATAAAATATTAAAAATGACACGACAGGACTACTTGTAAAAGTTACTTTCGCTTTTTTTTTCTCTCTCTCTCTGAGCATGGTGGTGGTGTTTCTGCGCGCTGATCACTGCCGCCAGCTGTACAATTATTACTGAGGAAATATTAAAAATGACACGACAGGACTACTTGTAAAAGTTACTTTCGCTTTTTTTTCTCCTCTCTCTGAGCATCGGAGGTGGTGGTGTTTCTGCGCGCTGATCACTGCAGCCAGCTGTACAATTATTACTGAGGAAATATTAAAAATGACACGACAACTTGTACGTCTGATGTCTGTCCCACGTCGCGGTCCAGTTCAGCTCAGCTCCACGCCTCTTTTGGAGCAGCGCTCCAGCTTCATTTCTGAACAAGTTTATTTGAGCGGGACCTACCAGCATTCACCTGTTGTCTTATGAATGACCCGAGGAGGATTAAATGGCAGGACCAGTAGCACTGGTCTGTGCGGGGATAGCGCGGGTTTGACTTATGAAAGGGGTAAAAAGCCGAGCCGGCTTCATGAGAAAATTAATGAATTTGTCGCGAGCGAACGAATTAAACTAGTGTGTCTTACGTGGATGCGCGACCTCTAAATATTTCCTGGTCCAGTTGTGGGTACAGCTGGACCAGCGCTCTGTTTTTATTTATTTTTTAGAACTTTTTAATAAGATATAACACCGCTGCAATAATGAAGCTACGTTGATGCATGCTTGTTATAACTCGGCATGCATTCAAGGCGGATACTTCAGTGACGTCAATGCCCATATATGGAGAGGGGTGGATTTTCCCGGAGCTGTTGCTAAAAACTGCTAAAAAACATGAAACAACACATTTAGCGTTATTTCTCTACAATATAAATAAACGCTCCTGTTTCATTATTTAATTAAGTACTAAATATTAATGGCAATGCAATTTGAAAACATGGTGGATCATGTCCTTTAAAAACATAAAACATGTCTATAATTCAGTTTTACAGATATTGATGAGACATTTGGGGTGGTAGTAGCTAAGAGGAATCCCCAACACACAGTCTGAGCACCAATATATTGTCTGAGACCTTGGTTTAAAATTATACCATTAAATTATTAAACTCAACTCTGTCTGTTAGCAAAATATCTCATGAACCAGTGAATATATTTTAATGTAACTTTCCAGAGATAATCAGTGTTTCACTAGCAAGGACCACGCCACAAGATATAAGTTTAAAGATTTATTGATTGAAGGAAAAAAGGGGGGAGAGTGAGGGGAGGGGTAAGGGAAGGGGTGAAGGGATGAGTGAGATCTGCCGAGGAGGATGCTGATGGGCTTAGGAAGTGAAGACTCAAGTGGGGACATGTCTTCGGCCCGCTTATGATCCCCCAAAAGAGTCTGGTAAATTAAACTGAACTGAGGAGAGAGTGGGCTTGAAACAACTTGAAACTTGAAAAGTAGGCCATCTTGTTTTCCTCACGTGCCTTTTTGATGATGGGCCACAGCCGTTTTCTTTTCTCTTGATCCTCCAGTGTCAGGTCCTCCATGAAGCGCAGCTTCCTCTGGGTCATGTAATCAACATTCTTCGACATCTTCTACACTACATCTCGGTAGTGCCTCGTGGAAAACTGGATGACGATATCCCTCGAGTAGCGCTGAGGCATAGTTGTGTTTATTCTCCCAAGCCTGTGTACTGAGTCTATCACTTCAGCAAACTTCTCTTTGTGGCTTGGAGCAATGTTCTCGCAGATTTCGACCACTTTTCTCCTCACGTTTTCACGGCTCTGCCTCGTCCACGCAGGCGTAGGTTACAGCGGCGTTTGTCGCGTGACAATTCGATAACTTTGTTCTCCAACATTTTAATTTTCTCTTCGGCAGCATCCACTCTCTTCACAGTGTTATGTAAAGTTCCTTTAATTTCTTGCAAATCAGCAGAAATAGACTCAACTGACCTTCTGAGATCAACCATAGACCTTTCGAAGGAAGCTCCTTGTTCGTGAATAGCCTGCTTTAGCTCCTTCACGATGTTGATTAGAGATTCTTGCTCCATTTTGCCTTTTTTTGTGATGCTGGCTTTAGTAGGTGAGGTCTGAGTAGTGGTAAAATCCTTTCTTTTTGCCGAGGGATTATTTGGCATTGCTACTGAATACCAAAGGTCATTAAAATTGCCGTTTTTCTGCAAGTTTTGGGAGAAACTCCAACAAAGCGTCTATCTCCTTTCCGCCATCTTGGCCGTCCTCCTCCCTCACGAAGAGTGCAGAGTGAGGCAAGTATGAGTGACGGGATTGGAGATGTCACAATCAGCATCCTTTAAAACTCACATGATTTGACTTTTATTCTCTTTGTTCAACAAGAGTTTGAAACAAGTTACAGACAGAAATCAGTAACTTAGTCTCAGAGAAATGAAATAAAAATCAACTCAAAGTCGTTCAACAGAAAACAATTATCTTTAATATCCTCCAGCCTCGACTGGACTCTGAGAGAAACTCACTGGTTGTTGGAGGAAACTCTTTGTTTGAAATCAAGAGGAAGACCCTTTGACATGTTGTTCTTAAAGGACACAGTTGGGTCCAGGTCCAGGTCCAGGTCCCGGTGTGTTCCTGTGAATAAAGTCAGTGTGTTGCTGTGAGTGCTGAGCTCTGACATGGAGGAGAGTGGTGGACAGTTGGAGATGTGACCTCTGACCTTTGCTCTGGCTCTCATGTTCCCCACACAGAGTGGTTTTAGAGGGAGGGACTCCCTCCTCTCTGTCCTCACACTGATCCATGCTGCTGGATTCACATCAGCTCACACACACTTTCTGCTTCACCTGCAGAGGAAACACACATCATTCATGTGAACATCAACTCTGATCCTCCTTTCCATGATGTGTGCTGTAAAAAGATCAGCTGCTCCTCCTCTGGTTGGCTCTTTGTTTCTTCTCAGCTTCAGCTGAATGCAGTCAGACAGCAGAGTGAGGCAGAGGAAGCTGCATCAGCTGCTGCACTTCTACTATCAGTCCACTAGATGGAGTCATGGAGCTGCAGGCCAGCACACACACATTTCATTCACTGACACACACTGAGTGAGTGAGTGGAAGCTTCAGGTCGTTCACATTCACTCAGTTGAACATTGAAGCTTCATTTGAGCTGATAGAAGCTGCAGCAGAGGATCATCAGTGTTCAGAGCCATCCATCCATCCATCCATCCATTTTCTTCTGCTTATCCAGGGTCGGGTCGCAGGGGTAGCAGCCTAAGTAGGGAGGCCCAGACTTCCCTCTCCCCAGCCACTTGGAGCAGCTCCTCCGGGGGAATCCCAAGGCGTTCCCAGGCCAGCCGAGAAACATAGTCCCTCCAGCGTGTCCTGGGTCTTCCTCTGGGTCTCCTCCCGGTGGGACATGCCCGGAACACCTCACCAGGGAGGCGTCCAGGAGGCATCCTAACCAGATGCCCGAGCCACCTCAACTGGCTCCTCTCGATGTGGAGAAGCAGCGGCTCTACTCCGAGTCCCTCCCGGATGACTGAGCTTCTCACCCTATCTCTAAGGGAGAGTCCAGCCACCCTGCGGAGAAAACTCATTTCAGCCGCTTGTATCCGAGATCTTGTTCTTTCGGTCATAACCCAAAGCTCATGACCATAGATGAGGGTGGGAACGTAGATCGATCGGTAAATTGAGAGCTTTGCCTTTTGACTCAGCTCTCTCTTCACCACGACAGACCGGTACAGCGCCCGCTTCACTGCGGACGCTGCACCTATCCGCCTATCGATCTCACGCTCCAGTTTTCCCTCATTCGTGAACAAGATCCCGAGATACTTAAACTCCTCCACTTGGGGCAGGACCTCCTCCCCGACCCGGAGAGGGCACGCTACCCTTTTCCGGCTCAAGACCATGGCCTCGGATTTGGAGGAACTGATCCTCATCCCGGCCGCATCACACTCGGCTGCAAACCGCTCCAGCGAAAGCTGTAGATCACGAGCTGATGAAGCCAATAGGACCACATCATCTGCAAAAAACAGAGAAGCGATTCTAAGGCCACCAAAACGGATCCTCTCAACACCTTGGCTGCGCCTAGAAATTCTGTCCATAAAAGTTATGAACAGAATCGGTGACAAAGGGCAACCTTGGCGGAGTCCAACTCTCACCGGAAACGAGCCTGACTTACTGCCGGCAATGCGGACCAAGCTCTGACACCGGTCGTACAGGGACCTAACAGCCCTTATCAAAGGGCCTGGTACCCCATACTCCCGGAGTACCCCCCACAGAACCCCCCGAGGGACGCGGTCGAATGCCTTCTCCAAGTCCACAAAGCACATGTAAACTGGTTGGGCAAACTCCCACGCACCCTCCAGGACCCTGTTGAGGGTGTAGAGCATCACACTCATTCCTCCTGTTCTGTTTCACACTTTACAACAGCAACTACAAACACAGACACGTGTTACATCTCAGCTGCTGGGAGGACGCCATGAAAGCACAGAAAACATTCAAATCATTCTTCTTCACTCAAAGTCTCACTGAAGGCACACTTCACAGCATTTCAAAATAAAAGTCCCTGATTTTTCCCTGAGTGAATCCTGAAATTCCAGGAGATCTTTCAGTCACAAGACGCTCAGAGCTGAGCTGCTTAGGTGGAGGCAAAGATTTATTGTAGCAGTGAGAGATCTGCTGCTTCAACGCTCTGAGTCATGAAAGGAGGAACAAACTGGTAAACTGGAGGAGCAGAACATGGACTCACTGGTACCAGAATACTAGCATTAATACATGTGCACGTCACAATCTGTGAAAAATCATCTTTTAATCATCAGATCAGTTCAAATTCTCTGTTTTCAATGTCTGGAAAATGTGAAAGTGGTTTTCCAGGTTTTCAAGGCTCCAGTTTCCCTCTATTGATGATGAAGTCAAGAGACTTTTATTTTAAAAACACTAAAATTAGTAAACGTTTATGATTCTTTCACCATGAAATTGAATAAAAATCACAAACAGACAAATTAAAGATGAAAAACGTTCTTAATACGACACATTTGAAGATTTTTCATTCAGTTTCTGTTAAAGGTAAGTATAAAAATAAAAATGTCCTTAAATGAGTCAAAAGGAGTTCATCTGCATCAAGCTCTGAAGTCCAAAAGGACAAAATGATTTTATCCACAATATTCCTGAAGGTGGCACTGTATTTGCGATTATGGGACTTACTTCCGTTTTGACCCCGGAAGTAGAATTTCTGCATTGGCTCCTCGTTGTTTACTTGTTTATCTGTGCGCATCGTAGAAGTTCTGTTAAAGTTCTGTTTTCTGTTATTTTGAGCTAATATTGTCACGAAGATGTCTTGAGGAGCTTGGGTACCTGTTGTGCTGTTCGTGGCTGTAAGAATAATCAGACGAAGCTGAATTTGTGGCTGCAACTAGTGTGTGTTGAACATGCTCCGAAAACAAAAACCTGCATCCTTCTTTGTGGCTGGACTACGAGAAACCACCTGAAAAAAGACTCTGTATCCTCCAGAGGAACGAGAACACCAGGTATGATTTAAGAGACAGCTTTTAGTTTTATGATTTTATGTAGTCAGTGATTAAATGATACTATTTTCGTGCATAACTGGCAAATAAACACACGCACCTATATACTGTATGTATGCTGTCTGTGTATATTTATTTATACTGTATATATAATATAGGTGTCTGTTGTGTTTATTTATATATATATATAATATAGGTGTGTGTGTGTGTGCGTGGGTTTCTTTTATATATAATCTAGGTGTGTTTGTGTGTGTTCATAAATGAACCCTAATGTTTGTATACTGTACTTTTCTTTTCCTCCTTTCTGTTATATTTCTGCATAAGGTGAGTTCCAGGGATGGATGGATGATGCTCCAGTTGGTCCAGGGATGGATGGATGAAGCTCCAGTTGGTCCAGGGATGGATGACACTCCAGTTGGTCCAGGGATGGATGAAGCTCCAGTTGGTCCAGGAGATGGATGACGCTCCAGTTGGTCCAGAAGTTTGTGTGCAGTTATGTACCACAGCAACAAATGAGTGAAAATATAATTTCTATAAATAAATCTGCGTTTGAAGTGCATTTGGTGTTGCTGTGTTTCACCTTCTTTATTTCAATAAGATACGTTGTTTAATGTCTAATGAGAAGTTCTACTGCAAATAAAAAAACTAGATGTGATTGTTTTTTTGGCAACTTAACAGTTTAGTTTTTTATTGACAAGTACAAAACTTAAAAACATGCATGTTGCTGTATGGTTCCTCCTCCGGGAGGAGATTGATAAAGTTCAGAATAAAAGCTATAATTATAAACTAAAAACAGTTGAAACTGAATACAATATGAGAACTGTGGGTGATTTGATGTCTTTTAATGAAAATGATTGGCTGCAGAATAAATACCAGAATAAATACCAGGTCAAATACACTCTTCAACAAGAAATGATGGGCAGTTTCTGATTTTAAACAAACTGGAACAGATTCCTAATCATGTGGGACCACTGGACGACCACTGGACGACCACTGGACGACCACTGGACGACCACTGGACGACCACTGGACGACCACTGGACGACCACTGGACGACCACTGGACGACCACTGGACGACTGGAGCAAGCAGCCAACCCCTCCGGAATCCAAGACGATGGAACTTGGCCTTTCACTCGTCTGTTCCTTAAAAGAAAAAAGAATAAACTGTCATGTTTGCATCACAAAGTCTAAAATAAGACCAAGTTTGCTACTCAAAGTAGAAAAAATAAATACAGTTGCTCCTAAAATTTTTACTCATTCACAAAGATTAGAGTAAGATCAGAGTAAGTGTGTCTGTCAACTTCAGCGTGGGTGACCAGTCTGTGTTTGACTTGTGTGTAGGCCTTCCTGAAAACATAAATATTTCAATAGAACAAATGTAGTAATAACCAAAAGATGAACTTGTGTTATGGAATATTTTCTGTACAGACAGCATCCCACTGCTTTATTCACATGAGAGTAACAGGGGGACCTACAATCAAAACAGTACAAACAATACAGTATGTATGTGCAGTATGTATGTATATACAGTGTGCATACAGTATACACATACACACAGTATATGTATGTACTGCAAATGTATTACACACACATGTGTTTATATTATTTATCCACAGATTTGTTTAGTAAATACTTTAACAGATGCTAACGCTACATGCTAAGCTAACCACAGCTAGTAGACGGTGCTGCTAAATCATGAAGAAAAAAACAACAACAGCTCCAACACAGAGAAAATTATACTCTCACATTGTTCTGAAATTGTTTCACAAAATGATTTATGTAGAATATTTTGTTTACCGGAGAAAACGTGATCTGAACACGACGTCTTCGAGAGCAGATCCAAGCAGAGGAGGGGCAGCTGTCAGCTCCTCCGATGGAGATAAATCCTTCACGTTTACTTATTTTTGGGATGAAGTGAAAACTGCGCTTTGAACAAAGTCTACCCGACAGGAACACCCACTGACCCAACACGAAGTAACCATTGCAATTAATTAGAAATAAACAAAACAAAAAAACAAACGTGATAAATACAGCCAGTAGACTGGGCTTGAACTGCTGCTCTCACTTCCGGCGGAAGACGTACACATAATTCGCGCAAGGCATCATGGGGGCTAGGAATAAGGTGGATAGCCCTGCCTTGTCGAGGAAACGTGCAGAATTCAACGGCGTAAAACAAGATCTTTACAAGAAAGGTGTAAAATTTCGCCTGCGCTACCCAGCTACCCTGCGGGTTTCTCATAAGGGACAAACCCTTGACTTTAAGACACCGGAGGAAGCACGGGCTTATTACGACGAACAGGTGGTTGCAGAAGATGGCTAACTGTAATGTAGCTAATTGCTGCTGGTTGCTACGGTGGCCCCAAGGTGTAAATCAACAACATTTGAAAAAACGGAATTACATTTGAAAAAACACAACAAAAACAACAAAAACACAACGACATTTGAAAAAACAGAATTACATTTGAAAAAACACAACAACATTTGAAAAAACGGAAGTGGCCAAAGCGGAAGTAGAAAAAAACAAATTACATTAAGCCAAACCGGAAGTGGCCAAAGCGGAAGTAGAAAAAAACAAATTACATTAAGCCAAACCGGAAGTGGCCAAAGCGGAAGTGGCCCGAATCACATTAGGAAAAAAACGGAATTACATTTGGAAAAACACAACAAAAACAAGAAAAACACAACAACATTTGGAAAAACGAAATTACATTAAGACAAACTAGTTTTTCCACTTTTTTTTTTTTTACTTTATTAACAACATAAAACCGAACACAGCACACACACACACAGGCACGCACACACACAAACAAACACACGGAGGAACAGTTAGCATGCTATCCGTTAGCCTGTAAACTGTTTGTTAGATTTTTCTACCTGGATTATTGAGCATGCATCAGGGTGTTTTGTTCAAGCTTAAAGAAGACATGACGCTGGAAGAACTCAGAAGGATCTTCTTCAAGGTAATGAAGTTTTATTGACGTACATTTCAGTTACATTACTCGTGCGGCATTATTAGTAATGTGTTGTTTACATAACATGCTCATTGAAACGTTAAATGAAGCCCACGATTTTGCAAACTATAAATATATTTGTCCACAGAGAACTAACATAGTGTGTGCTAGTTAGCAAGTGTACCAGCGATTAGCTGTTTAAGTTGACGTAGCACAAATGCTAAAACAAGTTTCTTCAGTTTTACACTGGGCAGCTGTTTAATCTGTGCTCGGCTTTAATCTGCCAGTCACCACAAATCTTAATATATTGGTTGCATGCTTTAAATCAACGAGGCTAGCCTGTATAAATAAAGGTTGAATGAATGAATGAAAAATGCACAGTAGTATTTAACTATAGATAACAACCTTTAGTTTGTTCGGACTCTAAGTGATTTAATGTTTAGTTTCCCTGGAGGTGTTGCAATGAATTAATGAATGGCATTACTGTCAGCGTACAGTAAAATGTACAATGAAATTAGAAGTATCTATTATACATTAAGTAATAAAAGCAAACCAACTACAGTACAGTACATCACACACTACATATGTACACAGTACTTTATAAAAAAATATACTAGTGAAGCTAGAACAGTGGTAGTTCCAGCAGGTGTTGTTAACTGTGAATGCACATCATGTAAATACTGTTGTAAAGTACCCTGATGCATGCTCAATAATCCAGGTAGAAATGGATCAGTCTGTGCTCAGGTGTTATGAGCCCAGGTTGCTGGTAGTGGCCTTCAAGTCCCCTGAATTATCATCACATCTTCCTCTTCATCCTACAACTGTTGTAAAGTGTTCTCATATACTGTATACAATTGTCAAACACTGCTGTAAAAATATAACTTTATTTCATCCAATTTTCAGGTGGCGTGCAGGTGCCCATGGTTTCATCATGCTGCTCCCATGTTGGCTGCTGGACCTGCATGGCAGAATGAAAGAACTAACAGAGTTGCCCAAATTGTCAAGCTGATGGTATTAATAATAAGATGGTATTAAAGTTCTTTGGTCTTGCTGAGGTATTTTATGCACTTGAAAAAAACTCTGCAATTTATTTTGTCGACTTGATAATTGTCATGTACTTTCTTTTTTTTCACCTGTTCTTCCATTACATTTAAACAATATTGTATTTGTGTGATGCTGACTTTAGTCACGATAAATCTTACAGTATTTCATTATTTAGATTTTTTTCAATGTACACATTTTTTTTCTATTTTTGTCTTCTATATCATTTGGTATATGTGAATATTTGAAGTCAGCAATTCTGAAATAGTTACATCCAATATTTTTGTTAAACAAACATTATTGTACAAAATAAAACAGTTTTATTACAGTTTACCGGTTGATTTACTTTGAACACTTTCTTTACCACCATGTTAACAAGTCTTAAACTGACTGTTTCTCTTCAAGGTTTACACAGAATTTTTTTCTCATTAAACCTTTATTTATACAAGGTTACTCAGATTGATTCACGAGGACTCTTGTTGTAGCTCTCGGCCTTGACCTCTCTAAATGGTTTTAAGAATCTGTTGGAATCCTGGCAAAAAAAGCAATGCAGACATGTTCCTGTTTTTGATTTTCTACATCTGCCTTATAATGTTTTGCTAGTTTTGATACTTGGTTAAAAAAAATCTTTGTTTCTCTCTTATGTTTCTTCATTGTTTAAGGAAATTCTACCATTGTTCTTTAGTTTGTAGCAGGTCACTCTTGTAAATGAGTCCACGAGGCTCTATGGGATTTACCTGACTAAATAAAGGTTGAATGAATTGTAGATGAGACCTGTTTTAAACAAAAACCACAGATGAGGTACAGCCAACAAGACAATAAAAATTTACGTCAACACATTTTATTACAATTTACTGCTTTAATAGAAGGTTCCAGATGGGAATTAAAGAATATATTTAAGGTTCAAATCACAGTATAAAACAAAACCAAACACATTTAACATTACAATAAAATGATTATGATAAATGACAATGTTCAGTCAGGTCATCTGGATTTTTTTTTTCTGTCTCACAAAAAAAAAACAATCCAGTTGACCTGACTGAACATAGTTGGATGATCAATATCAGTTTTCACTTTAAAAGGAGAATTAAGATCTACATGTTTCACTTTTTGAATAGAATTACTGAAATAAATCAACTTTTTTCATGATGTTCTAATTTTATGACCAGCACCTGTAGTTTGTCTAAAACTTGGCTATGTCCAAGAGGGTGAAATACAGTTCTGAGGCTGATTGCCAGTCTTGTGGTCGCTGCAGTCCATTTTGTTCTACAGCCAGTTGCAGGTACTCCTCAATGAGTGGATCACCACACACATCAGTAGCTTGTGTTGCTTCAGGGAACACATCCAGTTCCGTCTCCTCAACAGCAAATCCACAGTCCCTTGAACCATATCTGCAAAACAATAGAATTGAAGATGCAAATGTGAAGGATTATTTTTACATTTACTACAATACTTTTAAATGTGGGAGTGGTGGCGCAGAGGTTAAGAAGGTGAGCTTGAGATCGGAAGATAGTTGGATGATCTATATCAGTTTTCACAGACATTTGACAGTTAACATTTAATAACGTCCGAATCCCAGAGCATTTTGGATAGCAAAGTCCATCTTTGCCTTGAAGTCACTGTATGAATCCAACAGTGGCAGCTTCAGGGTGTTGGCAACAGGAAAAGGTGAATCACTTATAAACTCCATGATTGGAGTTGGTGTCATGCCCGCTGGTGGAAGTGCTGTCAGGCCAGTAGCAAACATGAGCAATTCTTCTAGAGACACAGCCACCAACTTCGCTGTTAAAAAAAAAAAAAAGTGAATACGGTAATTGCAGTTATTGGACATTGCATTAAGGAAAACATAATTCCTTGTTTTTGCTTTATTTTCATTAAAACTAAAATTCAAAATTTGTAAACTCAACATTTTGAACAATAAAAAATCTGTCCATGCAAACCTTCAGATGCTTCCAGATAATCTCACCAATAGCCACGTGTTTTGATCTCCTTCAGCCACCTGTTGCTTCCTTCTTGGCTGAGAGATGGTCTAAACATGTTCTCCAAGTCTGAAGCAGTCAGGGTCTTGTCAGAGAAACATAACACTGGGGACAGAACACTGGGATTCTGCTGCAGTGCAGCGAAGAACCCTAGACTTGCCAGTCCATCTTTGAATCTGTTGACAGATATAGAACAGTGTAATCATTGTATTGTAGAATAGAAAATAACGTGTGTTAAATGCCCTTCCCAACCAAAATTGTTGTTGGAATATATTTGGACTAATTTGAAATGCATAGTCTCATATACTATGGAAAAGTTGGGGTTTTTATTTAGCTTTTAATAAATACATGAAGGTCTCGTAATGTCATTTGCTGCGGCGATGAACATAGAAACATATAACTGGCATTACTGAAGTCATACTGCGTCATGATCATATATTTTTACTTTATTTGTAAACACAGTATATTTTTGAGCATTAATGGGAGACTGGTTATTACTAACCGTTGAATGGCACCAACATTTCTGTCAATGATGTACCATTTGAGATAGTCCTCCACAAAAGCTTGCTTCTGAAAAATCTTGACAATTCGGAGGCATCCAGTCATTTCAAAAAGGTTGCCGTTCTGCAATATTATATCTTGCAATGATTCATCCATATCAGCTTCAAGGACCTAAAAAAAATAATAAATAAAAACCCCAGCTGTTTACAGCATGAAAAACATACAAAATTTCAATTTGGCTACTTCTGTAATAAATTAAAATTTAGGATTAAAATTATTTAATTTGTGATTTTACCACTGTGTTGATAGGTACACAACTGTCCTTTCAAACCAGATAAATAAAGCATAAAAAAAAAAATCATCTGAAAAAAAAAAAATTCATCTGAATCTAAAACTACAGTATTCTCCAGGTGTTTGATAGTGCTTGCATGAGCCTAGCTCCTACCTGTCGTAGAACTTTGGTGCCTCCTCATCATCACATTTTCGACAGTGGCACTGAAAGTTGGATTCTCCATCATGTGGTTGACGAGGTTCTTGGACAGTAAGTGTGGTGCATCTCCCCTGTGTGTAATACATACAGCAATCATCTTTCCTGCTAAAAAAAATACTCATCTTCCCTGGCAGCTGTTACAGAGAGCACAAAATTACTTTGGTTAACTTGTACACTGACATGTGTAAGAAAATAAAGAAGTGTATTTAAATTTCTAATTACATTGAACAATCTGGGAAGAGTGTGGTTATCTGTTTTGCTGAAGAACATTTCTGCGTTTTTTTTTTTTACTTACCCGAAGTCTGACTGTTGAGTCTCCTCATTTACAAGTATCTGCCTCTTGCAACAGTTCTTAAGATCCATATCGGTGCAATTTTCTTGTCTTTTGCTGTTGTCTTAAATGTAAAACTGAGGTCTGAAGAACCTTTCATGTTTACTGTGTAACGTGCAGAATGACTTCCGGTTCAAAAGCCAAATGCCCTGTCGTCCAATCAATGACTCATGTTCCCCTGTTGTCCCGCCCCGCCACTTCCGGGAACATGATTGGACGACAGGGCATTTGGCTTTTGAACCGGAAGTCATTCTGCACGTTACACAGTAAACATGAAAGGTTCTTCAGACCTCAGTTTTACATTTAAGACAACAGCAAAAGACAAGAAAATTGCACCGATATGGATCTTAAGAACTGTTGCAAGAGGCAGATACTTGTAAATGAGGAGACTCAACAGTCAGACTTCGGGTAAGTAAAAAAAAACAAAAAAAAACAGAAATGTTCTTCAGCACAACAGATAACCACACTCTTCCCAGATTGTTCAATGTAATTAGCAATTTAAATAAACTTCTTTATTTTCATACACATGTCAGTGTACAAGTAAACCAAAGTAATTTTGTGCTCTCTGTAACAGCTGCCAGGGAAGATGAGTATTTTTTTTAGCAGGAAAGATGATTGCTGTATGTATTACACACAGGGGAGATGCACCACACTTCCTGTCCAAGAACCTCGTCAACCACATGATGGGGAATCCAACTTTCAGTGCCACTGTCGAAGATGTGATGATGAGGAGGCACCAAAGTTCTACGACAGGTAGGAGCTAGGCTCATGCAAGCACTATCAAACACCTGGAGAATAGTTTTAGATTCAAATGAAGATTTATTTTTTAAATTTTTTATGCTTTATTTATCTGGTTTGAAAGGACAGTTGTGTACCTATCAACACAGTGGTAAAATCACAAATTAAATAATTTTAATCCTAAATTTTAATTTATTACAGAAGTAGCCAAATTGAAATTTTGTATGTTTTTCACGCTGTAAACAGCTGGGTTTTTTTGTTTGTTTATTTTTTTTAGGTCCTTGAAGCTGATATGGATGAATCATTGCAAGATATAATATTGCAGAACGGAGAAAAATAATCCTTCACATTTGCATCTTCAATTCTATTGTTTTGCAGATATGGTTCAAGGGACTGTGGATTTGCTGTTGAGGAGACGGAACTGGATGTGTTCCCTGAAGCAACACAAGCTACTGATGTGTGTGGTGATCCACTCATTGAGGAGTACCTGCAACTGGCTGTAGAACAAAATGGACTGCAGCGACCACAAGACTGGCAATCAGCCTCAGAACTGTATTTCACCCTCTTGGACATAGCCAAGTTTTAGACAAACTACAGGTGCTGGTCATAAAATTAGAACATCATGAAAAAAGTTGATTTATTTCAGTAATTCTATTCAAAAAGTGAAACATGTAGATTATATTCATTCATTACACACATACTATTATATTTCAAGCTGTACGGTACATGCTCATACATCAGTCTGTGTGTAATGAATGAATATACAAGTTTCACTTTTTTAATGAATTTACTGAAATACACTTTTTCACAATAATTTAAGTTTATGACCAGCACCTGCATTTGAACCTATCTTAATTCTCCTTTTAAAGTGAAAACTGATATTGATCATCCAACTATGTTCAGTCAGGTCAACTGGATTGTTTTTTTTTTTGTGAGACAGAAAGAAAAACAATCCAGATGACCTGACTGAACATTGTCATTTATCATAATCATTTTATTGTAATGTTAAATGTGTTTGGTTTTGTTTTATACTGTGATTTGAACCTTAAATATATTCTTTAATTCCCATCTGGAACCTTCTATTAAAGCAGTAAATTGTAATAAAATGTGTTGACGTAAATTTTTATTGTCTTGTTGGCTGTACCTCATCTGTGGTTTTTGTTTAAAACAGGTCTCATCTACAATTCATTCAACCTTTATTTAGTCAGGTAAATCCCATAGAGCCTCGTGGACTCATTTACAAGAGTGACCTGCTACAAACTAAAGAACAATGGTAGAATTTCCTTAAACAATGAAGAAACATAAGAGAGAAACAAAGATTTTTTTTAACCAAGTATCAAAACTAGCAAAACATTATAAGGCAGATGTAGAAAATCAAAAACAGGAACATGTCTGCATTGCTTTTTTGCCAGGATTCCAACAGATTCTTAAAACCATTTAGAGAGGTCAAGGCCGAGAGCTACAACAAGAGTCCTCGTGAATCAATGAGAGTAACCTTGTATAAATAAAGGTTTAATGAGAAAAAAATTCTGTGTAAACCTTGAAGAGAAACAGTCAGTTTAAGACTTGTTAACATGGTGGTAAAGAAAGTGTTCAAAGTAAATCAACCGGTAAACTGTAATAAAACTGTTTTATTTTGTACAATAATGTTTGTTTAACAAAAATATTGGATGTAACTATTTCAGAATTGCTGACTTCAAATATTCACATATACCAAATGATATAGAAGACAAAAATAGAAAAAAAATGTGTACATTGAAAAAAATCTAAATAATGAAATACTGTAAGATTTATCGTGACTAAAGTCAGCATCACACAAATACAATATTGTTTAAATGTAATGGAAGAACAGGTGAAAAAAAAGAAAGTACATGACAATTATCAAGTCGACAAAATAAATTGCAGAGTTTTTTTCAAGTGCATAAAATACCTCAGCAAGACCAAAGAACTTTAATACCATCTTATTATTAATACCATCAGCTTGACAATTTGGGCAACTCTGTTAGTTCTTTCATTCTGCCATGCAGGTCCAGCAGCCAACATGGGAGCAGCATGATGAAACCATGGGCACCTGCACGCCACCTGAAAATTGGATGAAATAAAGTTATATTTTTACAGCAGTGTTTGACAATTGTATACAGTATATGAGAACACTTTACAACAGTTGTAGGATGAAGAGGAAGATGTGATGATAATTCAGGGGACTTGAAGGCCACTACCAGCAACCTGGGCTCATAACACCTGAGCACAGACTGATCCATTTCTACCTGGATTATTGAGCATGCATCAGGGTACTTTACAACAGTATTTACATGATGTGCATTCACAGTTAACAACACCTGCTGGAACTACCACTGTTCTAGCTTCACTAGTATATTTTTTTATAAAGTACTGTGTACATATGTAGTGTGTGATGTACTGTAGTTGGTTTGCTTTTATTACTTAATGTATAATAGATACTTCTAATTTCATTGTACATTTTACTGTACGCTGACAGTAATGCCATTCATTAATTCATTGCAACACCTCCAGGGAAACTAAACATTAAATCACTTAGAGTCCGAACAAACTAAAGGTTGTTATCTATAGTTAAATACTACTGTGCATTTTTCATTCATTCATTCAACCTTTATTTATACAGGCTAGCCTCGTTGATTTAAAGCATGCAACCAATATATTAAGATTTGTGGTGACTGGCAGATTAAAGCCGAGCACAGATTAAACAGCTGCCCAGTGTAAAACTGAAGAAACTTGTTTTAGCATTTGTGCTACGTCAACTTAAACAGCTAATCGCTGGTACACTTGCTAACTAGCACACACTATGTTAGTTCTCTGTGGACAAATATATTTATAGTTTGCAAAATCGTGGGCTTCATTTAACGTTTCAATGAGCATGTTATGTAAACAACACATTACTAATAATGCCGCACGAGTAATGTAACTGAAATGTACGTCAATAAAACTTCATTACCTTGAAGAAGATCCTTCTGAGTTCTTCCAGCGTCATGTCTTCTTTAAGCTTGAACAAAACACCCTGATGCATGCTCAATAATCCAGGTAGAAAAATCTAACAAACAGTTTACAGGCTACGGATAGCATGCTAACTGTTCCTCCGTGTGTTTGTTTGTGTGTGTGCGTGCCTGTGTGTGTGTGTGCTGTGTTCGGTTTTATGTTGTTAATAAAGTAAAAAAAAAATAGTGGAAAAAACAATAGTTTGTCTTAATGTAATTTCGTTTTTCCAAATGTTGTTGTGTTTTTCTTGTTGTTGTTGTGTTTTTCCAAATGTAATTCCGTTTTTTTTCTAATGTGATTCGGGCCACTTCCGCTTTGGCTACTTCTGGTTTGCTTAATGTAATTTGTTTTTTTCTACTTCCGCTTTGGCCACTTCCGGTTTGGCTTAATGTAATTCTGTTTTTTCAAATGTTGTTGTGTTTTTTCAAATGTAATTTCGTTTTTTCAAATGTAATTCTGTTTTTTCAAATGTCGTTGTGTTTTTGTTGTTTTTGTTGTGTTTTTTCAAATGTAATTCCGTTTTTTCAAATGTTGTTGATTTACACCTTGGGGCCACCGTAGTTTTATGTTGTTAATAAAGTAAAAAAAAAAAAAGTGGAAAAAACAACAGTTTGTCTTAATGTAATTTCGTTTTTCCAAATGTTGTAGTGTTTTTCTTGTTTTTGTTGTGTTTTTCCAAATGTAATTCCGTTTTTTTCCTAATTTGTTTTTTTCTACTTCCGCTTTGGCCACTTCCGGTTTGGCTTAATGTAATTTGTTTTTTTCTACTTCCGCTTTGGCCACTTCCGGTTTGGCTTAATGTAATTTGTTTTTTTCTACTTCCGCTTTGGCCACTTCCGTTTTTTCAAATGTTGTTGTGTTTTTTCAAATGTAATTTCGTTTTTTCAAATGTAATTCTGTTTTTTCAAATGTCGTTGTGTTTTTGTTGTTTTTGTTGTGTTTTTTCAAATGTAATTCCGTTTTTTCCAATGTTGTTGATTTACACCTTGGGGCCACCGTAGTTTAAACAAAACAGAAGAGCATACAGTATCTCAAAACAAAGGGATTTTTTCCACACTCATTCATCTTAAAATAAAGGTGAAATGCTTTTTTTAAAGACAGGAGCATGGAGTTGATTAAAGCATAATTAGATGTCTTTTTAAAAGAGAAAAAAGGCTAAATTGAAATATAAGCTTCTATTTTGGGTGTGAGCCTCTGATTCCAGACGAGTCAGTGCCTCACCTGTCACCAACCACCGCACGTCAGTGATTTATTTAACATTGAATAATACCTTGTAGTGGAACAGGCCCTCATGCTTGACCCTCAATTACACCTTTTCACATCTCTCTGAAACATTGAGTTTTACACTTTTCTTGAAGCTCTCAAGGAGACAAGTGGACACTATTTTATTACATTTATTTTGAATTAAGAGACACAAATCAGAAGAGACTTTCTTTAATTTGTGTTAATTTAGAATTAATCAACACAATAACTTCAATATACTGTATTGATCATGGTTTATGCTGTTAGAATATTAGTCACTTCTTCATGTGATGAATCAAAGCATCACCTGTTATGCATATGAACAGTATATTCTTAATATGTGTATGATCTTACTAAGCTGGTATATTTTAAATATGCCAAAGTGAAGAACAAGTCAGAATAATCTGTTATGGAAATGTTTAGAGACACTATGATCAAGTCGTAGACTAAACTTGTCGTCTGTCTCCTTTCTCTGAAAACAAATTCATCTGTTCTCAAAACAGATTCCCTGTTTTGTTCACACCTGCGTCTTCTGACGTACTATTTTTCTCTCCTACCCTGAGTGATCTTCACGCGTTCTCCCTCTCTCATTTGGTGAAACAAACCAACGAGCGAGCTGAACGTAACTGCTGGTCATACTCCCTTCTTAAGGAACACTTCCTGTAGGCTCGTCAGAGCAAAATGGAGCAAGAGAGCAAAATGGAGTCTGGAGTGAGTCAACTATGAACTTGCTCTGTTTGAAACTGTGGACGTCCGGCCATGAGTCAAGGGCCCACGTCTTCAGCAAGTGTTTAACAGAAAACTCGCTGTGGAACCGATTTTAAGCTTCTAAGCTCA
Organism: Garcialebias charrua; assembly: GCA_038048925.1. Taxonomy (NCBI): domain Eukaryota; kingdom Metazoa; phylum Chordata; class Actinopteri; order Cyprinodontiformes; family Rivulidae; genus Garcialebias; species Garcialebias charrua. The sequence goes on along the minus strand of JBBPBX010036585.1, from coordinate 1,792 downwards.
GAATACAATGTGTTCTCATCCATGAACACTTTTATTCTGAAAAGCCAACCAGGAAAGGCGTTACTATGGTCCGAGTCTTGGCACACGTCTGGAGACGCTGAAGAACGGTAAACAGAACTGACCAACTGGACCGAGGGAGATTGACCATCTTCACGAGGTAACAAGTCGTCAAATGCTTTGCCAAGTCGTACCAACGTGTAGCGGAGATCGGCCGGAGAGCTGCCATGCTTCCTGGTTAAAACACACCACTCCCTCCATCTTTCAACCTCAGTTTTCTTCCTCCTAAACTTTCTCCTTATTTTTATTTCTAAAAGTAAAACTTTAAGTATGTGCGGCAGAAATAAGTTAATACAAGACCCATTAACTTGTGTACTGTTGTTCCTATGTTTTAATCTGCTGAAAAGTTAGTTATAGGAAACTGATTGATCAATCTATGCAAATATGTTTTGATTTTAATTTTATAATTTGTTATTAAATGACTCTACCTTTGGTAGGTCAAACATAGTAACGTTTCCTGTCAATTACATTCACTGAGTCATAGATTTATTGAATATTAATCTGAAAAAGATGAGAACCCGTGAATTGATGGTAAGTTCGTGTCAGTCAAACTCTACTCAAATCTATCATCTAAACTATAGATAAGTTAGCAAACTGATCTATTTATTTATTTTATTACTATACAGGTAACCCCCAATTTACGAACGAGTTTGGGACCTAAGAACGGTTCGCAGGTCGATCTGTTCGCAGGTCAGACCTTCCGTACCCTCGTCACTCGGGGATGTCCTGTATTTATTTTTATTTTTTTGTGGTACCAAGTACTGTACAGTACGTACTTCGCCTATCCTAACACACCTAACACAGTGTAATTAATTAATACAGTACAGTAATAAAAATATAAATTAAATAAAAATATAATTTCTTACTTGGAGGTGGTCAAAGCCGCTGCTGCGTCCCGTGTTAGCTCCCTTGTTAGCTTCTGGAGCTAGCCAGGCCGGAGGTGTTCTCGCGGCGGCCTGGCACCATCGGCGATAAATCTGCAGCTGCCTGGGACATCCACAAAGTTCACAGAGACGTTTCCAGCTCGTAATTAATCCAATATGAAGCCATCCTGGTCACCAGTCTTCCAAACCTGGCTGCCTGCAGCCGTAACTATGACCTAAGATGGCGTCCGGTGTTAGCTTCTGGAGCTAGCCAGGCCAGAGCCTGGCCGGAGGTGTTCCCGCGGCGGCCTGGCACGATCTGCGATAAATCCGCTGCTGCCTTAGACATCCACAAAGTTCACAGAGACGTTTCCAGCTCGTAATTAATCCATATGAAGCCATCCTGGTCACCAGTCTTCGGGCCGGCTCCCGGCAGCTAGCCTAAAATGGCGTCCGGTGTTCTACATGAATTTGTGACCGGAGACCCCAGTGACTGAACCTAAAACGCCGTCCGGTGTTCTACATTAATTTGTGACCGTGTAAACTGAAGACCTACTTCCTGTTGCCCAAGATTGCTCAAAAATGATCAGAAATGATCTTTTTTATCATAATTATTATTTATAAAGCCTTTAAAACAACCATAGCTGCAACAAAGTGATGTACACATGAAATTAAGAACATTTAAACACAAAAAATAAAATATTATTATTATTATTTTTTTTTAATACAGTAATTTCATATTTTTATTAAATATGATATGTTCGTAGGTCCCGTGGTTCGCAGGTCGATGGGGTCGTAGGTCGGGGGTCACCTGTATATATATATATATATATATAATATATATATATATATATATATACATATATATATAT
>JBBPBX010036584.1:4859-31404 GCA_038048925.1 Garcialebias charrua | reverse complement strand
GTCATGTCCAAACCACTGTCCCTCCTCTGGACATGTCCAAACCACTGTCCCTCCTCTGGACATGTCCAAACCACTGTCCCTCCTCTGGACATGTCCAAACCACTGTCCCTCCTCTGGACATGTCCAAACCACTGTCCCTCCTCTGGACATGTCCAAACCACTGTCCCTCCTCTGGACATGTCCAAACCACTGTCCCTCCTCTGGACATGTCCAAACCACTGTCCCTCCTCTGGACATGTCCAAACCACTGTCCCTCCTCTGGACATGTCCAAACCACTGTCCCTCCTCTGGACATGTCCAAACCACTGTCCCTCCTCTGGACATGTCCAAACCATCTCAGTCTGGCCTCCTCAACTTTATCTCCCAGTTGTTCAACCTGTGCTGTACCTCTGATGATTATTTTTTCTTCTTTCAGCTTCTCCCTTCTTCAGGGGTCACCACAGCGAACAAGTCGCACGAAGACTTGGCAATTGTTTTTACGCCAGATGTCCTTCCTGACACAACCACAGACCACCAAGCAACCACAGCCCTCTGTGTGGAGCAGAGTGCTGCTATCTAGGGTTCCCGGGGGAGCAGATGGTGTGGGTTAAGGGCCTTGCTCAAGGGCCCAGAGTGGGGCAGATGAGGGTGGAGACAGGTGTGACTGCTTCACTTATCCCACCCACATTTTTAATGTTGTCGTTACCGGGGCTTGAACCGGCGATCTTTTGATCACAAGCTCACCTTCTTAACCTCTGCGCCACCACTCCCAATGTTGTACCTTTGATGATCTCATTCCTAATCTTATCCATCCATGTCACTCCTAAGGAGAACCTCATCATCTTCATTTCTACCACTTCCAGTTCTGTCTCCTGTCTTTTTGTCCATGTCTCTGTCTCCAGACCATACAACATAGCTGGTCTCACCACTGTCTTGTAAACTTTTCCTTTGACCTTTGCTGACACCTTTTTGTCACAAATCACTCCTGAAACTTTTCTCCATCCACTCCATCCTGCCTGGACTCTCTTCTTCACCTCTTTACCACATTCCCCATTTTCCTGGACAGTGGACCCCAAGTACTTGAAGTCCTGCACCTTTGTGACCTCTGCTCCTTGTAGCCTCACTGTTCCACTGGCCTCCCTCTCATTCACACACATGTACTCTGTCTTACTACGGCTGACTTTCATTCCTCTTCTTTCAAGTGCATACCTCCACCTCTCCAAGTTCTCTTCCACCTGTTCCCTGTTCTCACCACATATCACAATGTCATCTGCAAACATCATAGTCCATGGGGATTCCTGCCTGACCTCATCTGTTAGTCGGTCCATCACCAGAGCAAACAAGAAGGGGCTCAGAGCCGATCCTTGATGAACTCCCACCTCCACCTTAAAGCTGTCTATCACTCCTACAGCACATCTCACCACTGTCCTGCTGTCCTCATACATGTCCTGCTGTCATACATGTCCTGCTGTCCTGTCCTGTACCAGTCTAACATACTTTTCTGCCACTCCAGGTTTCCTCATGTAATACCACCTCCTCCCTCGGCACTCTATCATACACTTTTTCTAAATCCACTAAGACACAATGGAGTTCTTTCTGACCCTCTCTGTACTTCTCCATCAGCAGCATCGATGAGCAAAGATGCATCTGTGGTGCTCTTTCTTGGCATGAAACCACTGCTGCTCACAGATCGTCACCTCTTGTCTAACTTCCACAATTCTCTCCCAGATCTTCATCGTGTGGCTCATCAACTTAATTCCTCTGTAGTTGCTACAACTCTGTACATCACCCTTGTTCTTAAAAATGGCCACCAGCACACTTCTTCTCCATTCCTCAGGCATTTTCTCACCATCAAATATGCCATTGAATATTTGAGTTAAAAACCTCACTGCCATCTCTCCAAGACATTTCCAAACCTCCACTGGTATGTCATCAGGTCCTACTGCCTTCCCCTTCTTCATTCTTTTCAGAGCTTTCCGAGACTTCACCCTCACTACCGGTAATCTTTTCCACTTCCTGGTTCACAGTTTCTATGACCTCTACTCTTCTTTCTCTTTCATTCTCTTCATTCATTACCTCCTCAAATTACTTCTCCCATCTTCCCATCACACTCTCCTCACGTTTAGAACATTACAATTTATTTCTCTAACAAGCCTAACCTGTTGCGCATCCTTTCCAGCCTGATCCCTCTGTCTTGCCAATCAGTACAAGTCTTTCTTCGCCCTCTTTAATGTACAGTCTCCCATACAACTCATCATCAAATCTTGGTTCTCATTAAACTTTTTGATCAGTTTATACATTCAAATTTAATCTAGTACACTTTGGGTTAGGTGGACCTCGGACAGGTCCGTGTCCTACCTCAGCAATATAATTAAAAGATAGCTCAGGAAACCCAAGCCAACCCTAAGGATACATCAAAACGTAAAGTCATAAACGCAGACAGTGTCAGCCTCAGGGACTGAAACTGGAGTTTGTTCCCACATAGGAGCTGATAACTGAAAACTCTGTCTTCCATTCTACTTTTAGGAACTCTAGGAACCACAAGTAAACCTGCAGTCTGAGAGTGAAGTGCTCTGTTTGGAAAATATAGAACAATAAGTCCTTAATATAAGCTTGAGTTTGGTTGTACTACACTACTTGTTGCTTGAAAGCTTTACTTTACTTTAAATGGCTAATCTAATTGTCCAACAATCTTTGGACAATTTGGCGAGTTAGAGGGTGCAGATCTAAAGTGTTACTTCTTTTCTCTCATCTGGGCAATTGAAATTCCAGCAGCTTTCCTTCCCTTCCCCTTTCTCTCCTCCCACTTCTCTGTCTCTGCCACTTTCCTCCCTTCCATCCTTCTGTTCTCTCAATTAAAGTCAGACAGTCGTGCTGTTTGGTCCTGCGGGGATCCTGATCATCTTTCTCAAAATGTCCTGGATTCGATCACTCGTCCTTTTCTTGCTTTCAACCCTCCTTGTCCTCACCTGTAAGTACACCGTCACAGCAAATGAATAGAATAGTTCTGAGGGTCTATGATTTGCCTTTTTTTTTTTATCTTGACATATCTTGATGTTTGAATATACTGTGCAAGAAGTTGGTCTTTCATTTAAGTTGAAAATAAAAAAATACAGTTAATTATGATTTTCTACTAACTTTAGTCTTGACCTTGTGAAATATAAATGTGGAAAACTCACCAACGTTCAGGTCAGGACTCTGCGGTTTACACTCATCTCCAGGTCAGCGGTCACTCTTTCAGGGATGAAGATGTTCACATCCTTGATAGAGAGGAACGATGGTTTGAGAGAGGAGTAAAGGAGGCCATCTTTGTGAAAAGAAACCGTCCATCATTAAACCGGGGTGGAGGCCTCCGGGTTCAACTGTCCCCCTCTTACAATGCTGTTATTGCTAGTATCACTCAGCCCTCTGTGAATAGCAAACAACCATCAGGGTGCTAACGATCCATCGTTAGGCTGATGGTCCTCCTTGATCATGTGAGCAGCTGGTTTCGGCTGTCAACAAAAAAATTAGTTGATCCACTATGAGAAGGTGCTATTTATAAGACTGCGTTTGTTGCAACACCTCAGACTGAAGAAGTCTTTTGGATAAAAGACGAGACGTTTCTACCGTTTTTTTTTTAATCCATCCAGAGGACCTCACTTAACTTTGTTAGAAAACTATGTTAAGATAAGTCAATCTAAAATAATCTACAAAAAAAACTAAACTACATTCACACATTTTACAATAAAGGTGGGGTTACAATCTTTAAGTTTTTATTTGTTAGTAACTGAAAACACCACAAAAGAAACAAAAGTCTGGTAATAATAATAATAACAATAATAATAATAATAATAATAATAATAATAATAATAATAATAATAATAATAATAATAATAACAATAATAATTTTGCAAGGCTAAACTTTGAGTTTCAGTAATATTGTTGATAGCTTTTGTTGATCTTAGCACCTCTGTCAATTTAGAAGTGAGCCCTAATTACTGTTCAGCAGGTATGTGTCAGTTAATAAACCAAAACCAGAGTTTGTTTTGTCGGTGAAGTTTGAATCATTAAATATCATTGTTAGTGTCTGTTATGGTTTTATTCAGTTTCCAGGGTGGTGAGAAGTGCAGCGGTTCGGGACGACTCCAAACCAGCTGACCCTAAAGGTGACGCCATTTCAAGCCTCTTAATACTGTATTGTTGTTCTCGTTTACTCCGTGAGTCCTAACGCTGTGACCTTTAACCTTTAGATGCTGCACGGCAGGTGTTCATGCGCGAGTCTGACGCCTCGAACTTCTTCAAACGCCGTGGTCGCCGTTCACCCAAGTACTACGCCGAGGCCCAAGGTAGACTGATCTGTGCTTTTATTAACAAAGGGGATGATTAGGTTGGGTTAAGAAATTATTTTTATCCAGCCCAAGTTATTTCTGACAATGCTTTCTTGGTATGGCATGAATTAGACACCTTTGGCCTTATAGATGTGATAAAGTGTGTTGAGGTGAGTTTCACTGGTGCACGGCTGGGCTTGGACCCATAAAAGCTGCATGGTGCAGGAGCCTCGGGGTGCCACGGTGCAGGCTCTGTCTATTTTCAGTACAAAAAGCTCTTTTTTTCATTACGTCATCAAACGCAACATCAGTTTACCAACTGAACACACAAATAACCTATTCAAGATGATTTTCAGGCACATTATCAGATATAAAGCTTTAATTATTATTTACTGGAAAGTCTGAAGCTGCCAAAATGGAGAACCTTTTCACTGATGTAACTCTGTTCATGGAAAGACCATTAGAGAAGTCTGGATGTGCCGGAGCGCCCCTCCAAAAACAGACTTTGTGCCAGTTCAGAGAAATAAAATAAAGTGGGCTGTCAAAAAGGATTGGTTATGTTCATTTTTCCACATCTATGTGATTAATTTTGTCTTTTGAGAGATGAGAAAAAGCAGAACAGCCTTCGGAGAATGGAGCAGACTAACCTAAACACAGGATATTTTAATAAAGATCTAAAGAACAATGAAAATAACCTCCTTGTTCACTTTCCTTGTGAAATAACTCCAGTACATTTACTACAAGGTAACCGAACACCTGTCATCAAGCTGAGAACACCCTCCCATAGTGAAGCACGGTGGAGGCAGCATCATGCTGTGGGAATGTCCACACTCAGTCCAGTCAATGTTCATAGCCAGTTGTTTCAGCTGCTCTGCAGTCATTCAGACACTCTGCAACGTTGTACGTTGACAACATTTCACTCTCGCAACATAAAATATAAATAAAAGTAATTTATAAGTATGTTTTCTACATAAAAGTCAGCAAAAAACCAAAATACTAGAGCTGAACGCCAACTTTCAATTCCGGAAGTAGTAATGTATTTGAGAAGGGGGTGGGGTCAAAAAGGCCAATCTGTAGGAGTTAGGGCTGAACAATTAATTGCATTTGCAATAATATCGCAATATGATAAAATGAGATTTTCTAATCACGAAGGCTGCCTGGTCACGTGACACAAATCTTTATCAACACTTTTTAAAAAAACACCACAAAGACATTTACGATGGTTGCATGGCTAGAATGACAACAACCAGTGCTTCAACTTCAAGTAAGCAAAGTATCAGCCGACAGGGATCACTGACCGAACTGTTTGAACTTCAAACAGTAATTTTTTTTATATTTATTTATTAACTGTCATGTGAAGTTCAGACAGTAGTTAGGAAGTTCACTTAACATGTTTACTATTATGTTTATGAAACAAGAAAAAATAGAAATGGTGAAAAGAAAAGGCATAGATTTGTTTGCTTTATTGTAATCTCTGCTTTAAATAAATCTGACATTGTTTATTATAAAACAGATTGATTTATTGCTTCTGTTTGTTGAAAAATATTTGAGAAGAAATTTTTAAAAATCGCGTTTAAATCGCAATTGCAATTTATAGAAAAAAAATTGCAATTATATTATTTTCCAAAATCGTTCAGCCCGAGTTGTGGTTTTTGTCCCTGGTGTCTAGCCCAATCTGGTGTCGTGTTTATGTCTGCTCCCTCCTACTCCTCTGTTTACATCTTTATAGGGTTGTGTTTCTTTAGTGTCTAGCTCCATCTTGTGTCATGTTTATGTCTTGCGTTCTCAGTCTCTGTCTTTGGCATCTGTGATTACTCACGATGTCTAACTGGTGTTTGCTGTATTTAAACTTGTGTTTGTCTCACTCCTGGTCCTGGCATTGTCTTCTGTTCACTGGTGATGATCTGTCTGCATCATGAGTACCCCCTGATCATTGTATGTTTGTTTTGCTGTCCTGTCAGCTCTTTTGTTTTGTTAATACATTATTTATTTTTATATATCCATTGTGAGTTCTTGCCTGCCTGCACCATTGGGTTCACCAGTACCAGTCTTTTGTGACACAATCGGCACCAAAACTACATCCAGTTACTCATACATGTAATTTTCGTATAATTTATTGTAAAAGTATTATCCAAGCTGAAGTACATCACTAAGTCTGGACAGTTGATTATAATCATTTTACCCATTTCTTAAAATACTTATTACATTGTTCTATTTTAAATATGTTTTAAAGCATTCAATTGATCAATGAATGGTGTGTTCTCTGTTTGTTTTGGCTGTTCTTGTGTAGCAGTGCAGCTCTCGTTCCGGCTGTTCAGTTAGTCTGATCGTGTACTATACGCACTTCCATTTTGGTGTGTGGCTACTAGGCGTATGAAAGGTCACTGAAAATTGTGTTGCCACGTCAAAATCAAAGATTGCGTACCACCACACTTTGCTTTCTAGTTTTTATATTGCTTAAAGTATTTCTCTCAAATTATTGGGGTGGCCAAGGCCACCATTGGTCACCCTCTTGCTCCACTATTGCACTTGCACTCTTCTCCACAGGATAACTTCTATCTATTTAATTATCTCACACCAAAAACAGTCAGGTTTACTTCATTCTCTGTTCAGTTCCAGCCCCCCATAAAAATACTCATTTCAAAAGCTACAAACATTCACTATTCCAATCCCTCAGTGATGACCGGCGTACCGCTTGTTCGTTTTTCAGTTCCATCAGTGAGCATTTGATTCAGCGCTTAACTTTCCTTTACGTCCGATGACAATAGAGTCTCGGTTCAATCCTTAATTTTATTTCAGAGAATGAACTTGAAGGTTGTGTAAAACAACACGTGACGAGTGAGTAAACGACTATTGTATAAATTTCCCTTTGTTCCTGCCAACAGCCGAGCAGAAAGTGAAACGTGCGGCCAGCGAGCGACGGAGGGAGTACAACGAGGAGCAAAGGACCGAATATGAGAACTACGTCGAAGAGGATCGAGATGGTAAGAAGGAGGTGTCAAAGGCGACCCAGCATACTGTCATTAAAATACTAAAAACGAGGCCTTGATTTCATTAAAAAATGGGTTTTAAACTAAGATGGACCTGTTGGCTCTCAGAGTTTATGCTGATGACTCTCAGCTACTACCACACCAAACCTGAGCTCAATGTCTGAGATTACCTGAATAAAAGCCACTTTTGTATGATTTGACCATCAACTTGAATTCATTTGATTCTAGTTCTAGATATACAGGGAGTCCTCGAGTTACGAACGAGTTCCGGACCTAAGGACCGTTCGTAGGTCGATTTGCCGTAGGTCGGAACCCATAGCACGTGTCGTTCGTAAGTCCGGAATTTCGTTCGTAAGTCGGAAATTGTATGCTAGCACTGCGCCAAACACCCGTTTTTCAACATGTGACTCATAAACATGCACATAACTTTGTTTACAAATGGTTAGCTAGCACACTTTCATCTAAAAACACATACCAGTGCTGTATTTACTGTACAACTGCTGTATTAAATGTACAACTGTACTGTTCGTAGGTCCGTTCGTAAGTCCGAGTTGCCGTATATCAAGGGCGCCGTAACTCGAGGACTCCCTGTAGTCTGTGTTCTAATAATATAGATATTTTGCTAACAGACAAAAAGGCTTAAATACAGTTCAATTCAATAATATGTTATTAATCCCAAAGGAAGATTAAATGTTGTTGTTACTCATTATCCTCGTTTCATTAAGAGATGATGGCTGTAGGCAGGAAGGATCTCTTGTAAAGGTCCGCCCCACTGCAGATCCGAAGAAACTGGCCGCAGATGCCATTCGATCTGTCCACCCGGATTCGGCTGGCCTCTCAGTTTCCCCCGGGCTGCAGGACCACCCGAATGCCGGGCAGAACTCCTCCCAGAATTCCAGCGGCCCGCCAAGCTCCTCATTGCTACAGACAGACTGCTGCAGGTGCCGGGAGACGATCCTGGCCCTTCTGCTCTCACGAGCCGTTGTTTCCTGCAACTAGCAGGATCTCCTTAGGAGCTCTTAGGATCTCAGTGGTCAGGCACTCGAGCACAGCCGTCAGGTAGATGGGAATGCATCCACAGAGTCTCCTTTTCAACTCATTTGAGATTTGGCACTTTGAGCTTTTGAGATGTTAATCAGCTGCTCCCGGTTGTAAACAAAACACCTTGTTGTCGTGGTTACGCATCACAACAAATGTCTAAAAGTTTTTAAAAAAAGTATCAGTAAAAATTAGGGGTGCACCGATAAATCGGCTGGCCCATTTATCGGCCCCGATTTCCTTAATTTTGGGAAATCGGAAATCGGCCAATGCTTGCATGAGAAATCGATTTTACAGATTTCTTTAGTTTTAACAACAATTGTCTAAACTTCATTTATATTTCAGAGCACTACCTTGTGACCAGTTAAAACAAGTTTGTATTGTTTCTAGAATATTGTTCAAGGGTCTGTTTTTCAACAAAAATAAGATTGAAATTTGATGGCGCATTGTGACCTTACAACATATAACAATGTTGCTTATAAAACTAAATCGGTATCAGCCAAAATCGGAATCGGCAGGTCAGACTTTGAAGAAATCGGTGATCGACCAAAAATCTGCAATCGGTGCACCCCTAGTAAAAATCCTTCCAGCTACACAGCATTTGATACCAGAGGAAACAATCATTCAAGAAAAGTGATTTACATCCAGAAAAACAGGAATTACAGTTTCCTAAAGCAACATATCATAGAATGAGCCATTCATCTCAGAATGAATGTTACAGAGCTGCTCCAACATGTAGCCGCTCTAGAACCAAAGACTTGACGCCAAGAGTTAACGCAAAGATCTGGCAGAATGTATAGCCTACGAGTGTATGCTGATGACTCTCAACTACTACTACACCAATACAGTAGCTCAACACCTGCGCATTTAAATCGGGTTTAGCCACTTTTGTGTTTGCTGAGCAGGGTCGGCTGTGGCAGCCATCTTGAATCTGACTTAAAAGGTTCACTATGTAATTTCTGTAGAACGCTGGGACTTAGACAAATTTTCATCAGGTAAAAGCATTCTGCAGTCCGTTCTCTGTTGAACTTGAGTTCTGCAGCTCCGCCCCCTGCTGTGTGTCCGCTCGGAGCGCTTCAATATTCTGTGATTATATGTTAATAAAACGTTAAAAAAAATATAATAAAACCATGAATCACTGGTCCTACAACACAAAAACCAGCAGAAATCAGCAGAGCTTCACGAAGCAACGTTGGACATGATTTAATTCGCTCGTGACTTCCTCATTCCTGTGAGTGAAGGATGAAGCGATCACTTGACTTTTGGCAAAAAAACAAAATAAAAGTCCAGCTCTGGGATGAAGAAGGGATATTTAATACATTTGTGTCACATACAAATCAGTCCTGCATCGCTTTGCAATCCTTTGAATGAGAATGTGCGCGGCGCTGAGGCTGGGACAGGCGGGGGCGTGGGTTGGGGCGTGACAAACAACTCTGTTTTTATTGGCTGGTCATTGTCCGGGTCACTCTGTGTTTTTAGTGTTTTTATAAATGCTGATAGAGAAGCAAGGGGACTATAGTTTTTTTCAGAGATTACTTTGTCTAACATCAGTCTGTCAGTAGATAGTGACAGAGTGAAGAAATATGTTAAAAATATATTGTTAGAAAAGTTACAGACTGCACTACAAACTTACATAGTGCAGCTTTAATGGTGATGACTTCTAAATATTTTCTGAGCATTTCATTAAAATCCATCCAATGTTTCATGAGATATTTTGCAAAAAAAAAAAAAGAGAGACAACAGACAGCTGGAGTCTGAATGCAGTAAGTTTGAACCACTTTACCAAAAACTGAAGGAATGTCAGCAGTCTGGACCGGGGTCAACCAAAACCAGATCAGACGGGGATGATCTGGACCGCAGGAGGGAACCTGGGACTCCACAAAGACTCAACGTGTACATTTGTGGTCCAGCAGAAGTTCACAGTCCCTGCGGTGCTCGGTAATTGTTACTTTTACAGTTTCTAAACTGAGAAGTACGTCCCACAAACACACGACCTGCCTGGACAGGAAACACCAACGTGGTGATGTGAGGGGAGACTGTAGATAATTCATCTCCACCAACACAACCCATGTGATCAGTGGAGACCTTATATTTGTAGGTTTCCTCTGTTGGAAGATGCCGTAAACAAGTGATAAAGCTCCAGTTTATGTAGTTCCATTTTTTAAATTTTTACAAAAAGGTCTAAACTTGTTTAATGCATGTTTTATTTTTCTCAAATTAGATTAAAAGATAACAAAATACCCTGCTGATGCATCTAAACTTATTACGGTACGTAACTTTGTAATAATTTAAGAAAACATGCCAACATTTTGATGAATGGACTGAATAATACAGCAGAGGACCATGGTGGTACATTTGATTTTGGTCTATAAATTAGAATAACTTTTTTTTTAGAATTATGACAGTGAAGTCAAAATTCTGACTTTAATCACTTTAATTCTGAGATTAAAGAAGAAGAAAAAAATCCCCAAAATTTTGAGAAAAACGTGAGAAGTTTGACTTTAATCTCAGAATTCTGCAATCATTTATTTTATTTTATTTTACTGTGGCTCTAAGTCTCATTTATAGTATAAGAGTAAAGAGTTAACGTTGACGCCTGTGTTTTATTATGGTTACCATAGTAACCGCACACCTGTGTCTCTCATTCCTCCACCTGCAGTCAAAATGAGAGGCAGACAAAGACTAAAAAGTAAGCCTCAAACAAACAGTCGCTGTGTAAAAACTACAAATCGGATCTTAAAAATTCTTGATCTTCGAGCAACAGAAAATCCTGAAGGTCAAAAAAAATAATAAAGCTTTTTGTTTTTGTATTGAACTTTTTTGTTGTTGTTGAATTGATCTTGTCCTGGATGACTGAGAATCTTCACCAGCATCCTGAAGGTCACAAGTGTGAAAATTTAAAGGTTTTATTTTTTAATGTAGGTGATATGACAAGTTAAAACGATCCTTCTGTACTAATTTCAAAGTTAAAAGCTGTTGCATTCTGTGTGAGGCCCAACTGTATGAGGCCCATGTGGTCCAACTGTGTCAGGCCCTTATAGTCCAACTGTGTGAGGCCCAACTGTGTCAGGCCCTTATAGTCCAATTGTGTAAGGCCCAACTGTGTGAGGCCCATATGGCCCAACTGTGTCAGGCCCAACTGTGTGAGGCCCATATGGTCCAATTATGTGAGGCCCAACTGTGTGAGGCCCTGTGTCAGGCCCATATGTTCCAATTGTGTGAGGTCCAACTGTGTCAGGCATTATGGTCCAATTGTGTGAGGTCCAATTATGTGAGGCCCAACTGTGTGAGGCCCAACTGTGTCAGGCCCATGTGGTCCAATTATTTGAGGCCCAACTGTGTGAGGCCCAACTGTGTCAGGCCCGTATGGTCCAATTGTGTGAGGCCCAACTGTGTCAGGCCTGTATGGTCCAACAGTGTGAGGCCCAACTGTGTCAGGTCCGTATGGTCCAATTGTGTGAGGCCCAACTGTGTCAGGCCTCTATGGTCCAACAGTGTGAGGCCCAACTGTGTCAGGCCCATGTGGTCCAATTATTTGAGGCCCAACTGTGTGAGGCCCAACTGTGTCAGGCCCGTATGGTCCAATTGTGTGAGGCCCAACTGTGTCAGGCCTGTATGGTCCAACAGTGTGAGGCCCAACTGTGTCAGGTCCGTATGGTCCAATTGTGTGAGGCCCAACTGTGTGAGGCCCATATGTTCCAATTGTGTGAGGCCCAACTGTGTGAGGCCCAACTGTGTCAGGCCCAACTGTGTCAGGCCCATATGTTCCAATTGTGTGAGGTCCAACTGTGTGAGGCCCATATGGTCAAATTATGTGAGGCCCAACTGTGTGAGGCCCTGTGTCAGGCCCATATGGTCCAATTGTGTGAGGTCCAACTGTGTGAGGCCCAACAGTGTGAGGCCCAACTGTGTCAGGCCCTTATGGTCCAATTATGTGAGGCCCAACTGTGTCAGGCCATTATGGTCCAATTATGTGAGGCCCAACTGTGTGAGGCCCAACTGTGTCAGGCCCATGTGGTCCAATTATTTGAGGCCCAACTGTGTCAGGCCTGTATGGTCCAACAGTGTGAGGCCCAACTGTGTCAGGCCAGTATGGTCCAATTGTGTGAGGCCCAACTGTGTCAGGCCCGTATGGTCCAATTGTGTGAGATCCAACTGTGTGAGGCCCATGTGGTCCAATTACATGAGGCCCAACTGTGTCAGGCCCAACTGTGTCAGGTCCTTATGGTCCAATTGTGTGAGGCCCAACTGTGTGAGGCCCAACTGTGTCAGGCCCTTATGGTCCAACTGTGTGAGGCCCAACTGTGTTAGGCTCATATGGTCCAATTATGTGAGGCCCAACTGTGGCAGGTCCTTATGTTCCAATTATGTGAGGCCCAACAGTGTGAGGCCCAACTGTGTCAAGCCCATATGGTCCAACAGTGTGAGGCCCAACTGTGTGAGGCCCAACTGTGTGAGGCCCAACTGTGTCAGGCCATTATGGTCCAATTATGTGAGGCCCAACTGTGTGAGGTCCAACTGTGTCGGGCCCGTATGGTCCCATTGTGTGAGACCCAACTGTGTGAAGTACAACTGTGTGAGGCTCGTGAGGCTCCATTTAAATGTTGAGCCATATTTTAATGTGAAGTGTGTCTGAGCTAAGAGCTCCAAAGAGTTTTCTTGTGTTTCGACAAACTTTCAGTGAACTGCAGCTTATTTTTCTGAAGTTTGCACACGTTTTGCCGTCAACACAAGTCCTAGTGCTGTGCACGCTATTCCCGACTGAGCCACACATTATCGTGTCTGATTTAATGGACGTCACAGCTAAACTATCTTCGCAAATGAAATAATTTTTATTTTTATTTTTTTTACAGATTTGGAGCTAAAATCTGGTGTGGTAGCAGCTGAAATTGATCCCTAACACAGTACCATGGGATTTTTAAAAAACATTTTGGTGACCAATATTATATTTATTGTTTTTTTTTACTTGCAGAGTTAAACGAGAGATCGAGGGAGACGAATGAGCAGGTGCGAGAATATCACTATGATGGTCTCTACCCTCGGTCCTACTGGTTTCACTGAGAAGAACCGGAACGCATCATTTCAATGCTGTCATTTCAGGTTTACGGGATTTTTCCTGACAGTCCGAGGGCGGTTGTCTTAGTTAACCATGCTTTTGTATAATTTTAAAGGTTTTCCTTACATTTATATTCATTTTAACTGTGTAAAATTCACCTGACTCAAACTGTAAAGTATATTCAATGTGCAGTTTTTGTATTGTAACTTAAAATATTTGCATGCTTGTGTTTAATTATGATTATAGTAAATATATCACCTTATGAGCTGTCTTAGCAGAAAAATAAAATCAGAGGAGGCCTGTAGCTTTCATTCTTACAAAGGAACATTGTAAAAATGTGAAATAAAGATCAGTTTCCACTTGAACTTGCCTTGAAATGTCTGGTATGTGGAGCATTTTGAGGAGAGGAGGCGATGGGAAGCTGCTGGAGTCATCAGGCTGCAGAATCCAGAGGTGGAAAATATTCAACATACAGGAGGGAGATGAGTCTGAGGTGCCGTTTGTAAAGTTGCACAGCCAAAAATGAACAGTAATATTTTGGTTTATTTAGACTTTAATAAGAAAAATAAGTTGTTTTTTCAAAGTCATATTTTCACCATGATGTTCATACATGTATAAATATCATAGTTCCCAATATTTAATTTTGAAGCAAATATTTATTTTCAAAACCAAACATTTATTTTCAAAACTAATTATTTTTTGTCCAAGCTAAATATTTAATTTCCAAACAAAACATTTAATTTGCTAACTAAATAATTAACTAATCTAAATATTTAACTTGCAAGCTAAATATTTAGGTCCGAGCTCCTAAATATTTAGCTTGCAAGTTAAATATTTAGACCAGTTAAATATTTAGTTAGCAAGTTAAATATTATTTTGGAAATTAAATGTTTAACTTAGAAATTAAATGTTTAGTTTGTAAATTAAATATTTAGCTTGGACATTAAATATTTAGTTTGTAAATTAAATGTTTAGTTTTGAAAATAAATATTTAGCTTGGAAATTAAATATTTAATTTGCACCTAAATATTTACGTATTTCACTAACTAAATATTTAACTTGCAAGTTAAGTATTTAGTTTGTAAGCTAAATATTTAGCTTGTAAATTAAATATTTAGTTGGGAACTGTGACATTTATAAAAAAATATTTAAATTAAATTTATTTATTCATTCTATAAAAAAGAACATACAACAAACACGTTTCTTGTATAAAAAAGAAAATACATGTATAAAATGAAAGGCGGCAGAAGAAGAAAATATCTTATTATGTCTGCCCCTTTTCAAAATAAAAAATCATTTCAAACAATAATTATATTTAAGTAATAATGAAAAAAAGGAATAACACATCTCAATTTTCAAATTTCGAGATATTACACATTGATTTACTTCAAGTACATGGTGAAAATATGACTGAATTTTTTTTTCTTATTAAAGGCTAAATAAACCAAAATATTGCTGTTAATTTTTGACTGTGTGACTTTACAAACGGCACCCCATAGTAAAAATTAACAGCAATATTTTGGTTTATGTAGCCTTTCATAAGAATAAAGTTTTTTTTTTTCAAAGTTATATTTTCACAATTGTTCATACATTTATAAATGTCGTAGTTCCCAACTAATATTTAATTTACTAGCTTTTTTTGTACTATTAGTGCTTAGTTTTGTGTATTTAGTTTAGTGAATATATTTAGTTCATGTCTTGGATCTTACTAATGTTTTTCTTTACAATTTGTTTTTGTTGGAACTGGGACCCTGTGTACTGTACATAGTTTCGTTCCACCTCATGTACCACATGTGGTACGACTAATAAAAATCCTTGAATAGCAGAGGACCGCCAGCGGCTTGTGATCCACCCTTCAGCGAACTGTCAGGAATCAAACTCCAAAGCACAAATCCCTCAGAATAATCCTGATTATTAAAGTTATACATGTGAAGGGTCAAAGGTCAGCCAGTTAAAGAACACGAACCTGCAGCTTTAATCCACCTTATGATCAGAGGAGTGGACTTCACCAGAACCAGAGAAGGTTCCTCTGGAGGAAGTGGTCCTAATATATAGGATCCAATGTGGAGACGGTCTGAGGACACTTTCTGTCCAAAACATCTGGACTGTCTCACAGAAGGACAGATGGGGACAAGGGACATTTCTGAGCTGGCTGTCAATTAGATGTTGCAACCATCTTGAAATGAGTTTTAGACGTACATCCAGCGATTTGATTCATTAAAATCTGTTGATATTTTGCTAACACACTGAGAAATGACCAAAGCGAAGATGCGATAAGGAACTTGGAGCTTGCGTTGGGGATGACTCTCGGCTACTACCACGTCAAGTTGAAGCTCAGTGTCTGTAGAACTGACGGAGTCGAACCCGTCGTTTGTGGCGTGGAGACGTTTTGTGAACAGAGGAACTCATGTTGAGACAAAGACATGATCACCCGCCGCTCTGCAGGTTAGGAAGCGTCCTGCTGCACTGGTAAACACTGAAGAGGATTCTGTTTATCTTTACTTCCACAAGAGGGAGCCAGAGATGAAAATGATCAAACTTTAGGAATTTTTATTAATTTATCTTTTATAGATTTACTGCTCCTAAAAGTGGGTCGGTCCTCCTTTATGAGTCTTGATAGAAACCACAACTTTAAAAATAATTGTTTTGTTGTCTTAACTGTTACAAGAACTAAAAACTGTAACTATAACTGTTATTACATTTTGTTTGGGGACTAATTAGCAACATTTGTAAACTTAAAGCAGATTTATTCAGGACTACAAGTGTCTGTTCTTGTTACTGGGTGCATTGGGAACCACTAAGACCTAAGTTACACAACAATAATTTATTTAACAGCTAATGAGTTTATGTGCATCCGTTACTTGGAATAATGAAAAAATGACCACCGAAGCCAGGCCTCATCCTCAGTAATGAGGGCGTTGCTTCGGTTGGTCGCAGTGAAGAGTTGAGTTTTAAAGACAAAGCTCGTTTTTACTGGTCCGTCCACGTTCCAACGCTCACGAGGTCTGGATCAGAACTGAAAGAACCAGAATCTGGAAGAGACCTGGGAACACCTCAGAACCCTCCAGGAGCTGGAGGTCGGGTTTCTCTCCTGGACCCGTTGCCTCCTAGCCTGGCCCTCGCCTTCCTGCACAGCTCCGCTCAATTCTCATTTCCCTTCACTTCAGTCTGGGACTTCCCCCATCCACAAGGATTTCTCCGGTAGATTTTTGTTCGGACCAATCAGAGAACAGAAGGCGGAGTTTTGAACGACGTCGACTGACGTCGTCATTCAAAATGGCTGCCGCCACGAAGGAATTTTCAATAAAACAAGGTAAAAAACTATTATTTCTCTGCTGATAAAAAATATATTTCTTAGCTGACGTTATATCAGAAGTGTTCCTGAGCTTAACAGTTCCTAAATCAATTCACGAAATGGTCAAATCTGCTGGATTTAAATAGTTTCGGTTTGACATTTTCCAAACAGCCTCGGGTGCGCTACGAAAATAAATGATAAAAAATCGAATTTTATCTCAAATGTTTCATCTAGGCCAACAGTCAGTAAATTAGAGCCATATAATTACACACTGGTAGCAGAAAAAATATCCACCGAGTGGTTTCTGAGCTATTTATCTGAATAGCCTGGACCTCGCCAGGCTAAACTAACAAAACTCCGCCTTCTGTTCTCTGATTGGTCCATTCAAAAATCTCCAGGAGAAATCGTTTTCAATGGGAGGAATGCCAGACCCTAGTCTGAAGCGAAGTGAAGGACAGGGTGTGGTTTTAACCAGGCTAGTTGCCTCCCCGACCACAGAGAAGATGGAGCCTGAACCAACAGCGAGGCGTTTCAGGAGGTTGTTCATTTTGGAACAGCTCGGCTGCGACACGACGACGTGACGTTGTCCTCAAGACTGTCACGATAACAAATGTTGCTGGGCGATTAATTGTCTCAGAAATGATTGCGATAAACGATAATATTGTTTGAAATTTGACAATAATTAGTAATTGTTGTCAAATTTAAGAAGAATGTTGATTTTTGTGTGTACTGTAGTACATTTTTTGACCACTATATATACAGTATAGGACTTTTTGAACTGAAGGATGGATAGTGAGGGAGCGAGCAGCGTGTCCTTCTACCAATATACCCACTGTCCCTCCTCTGGACATGTCCAAACCATCTCAGTCTGGCCTCCCTAACTTTATCGATCCAAAAACATGATTTTAGATGATTAAAACAGATTTTAAAGAAAAAGGAGAAAGGGAGGGGGTCAGTGAAGAGCCTTTTGTCATCCAGTGTCTTCAGTAGAAAGAGACAAAGAAACGATAAAGCCGATAAATGAAAAGTCGATAATTTTCATTTATCATGCGATTAATTGATTTATTGTTTATCGCAACAGGCCTTTCATCGTCACGCCTCCATCACTTATTTATTTTATTTATTTATTATCCAGCCCCTTATTTAAATTAAATTCAACATGAAACTGTCCAAGTTGTTGCTTTAATCATTCCGTTTACAACAAATCCAAATACATCAGACGTCTGAGCGATCCTAAAACCCAACTTTAAAAACATAATTAGTTCTTATTAAAAAGGCCAACCAACAAGTCGCGTTGATAAAGACGAATATTGTTTTTTCTTCAGAAATCACTTCATGCTGTTGAGGAACTTGGGCTGCTCGTCTCCTCGAGGCTGGAGAAGTTCTCCTCCGATCTTCGGTCCTTGTTTCTCCTGAAAGAATAAAAAAAATGAATCAGGTGTGACGCGGCGGAGGAGACGCGGCGGTCGAAAAGTCTCCTCGGAGACGAAGAGCCGCACCTTCAGCATCCCGTCCCGCTCCCATTTGAACAGGCCGCAGTTGCTAAAAGACAGAAAAGATCACGTGAAGTGGAGAAACGACGTCGTTATTTAACGGTTGGTGCTCAGGGATGACTTTAGCTACTTTCTCAGCACGTTTTAGCTGCGTGTGTGGTTGCGGAGCGGCGGGCCGTACCTGCAGTGTTTGTGCGGAAGCCTGTCGAGGGCGATGGCCCTCTGTCCGCAGGGACACTTGAAGAAACGCTTGACGGCGTCGTGCCAGCGCAGCTCGTGGTTCTCGTTCACGCACCGATCCGCCGGCTTGAAGTAGGTGTAGTTACACTGGAAGCAGCGGAGAGGAGAGCGGTTACACTCTGAGCTTCAACAAGCCCCGCCCCCTCCTCGTCTCATACCTTTCTGCAGGAGACGGCTCGACACTTCATCTCCCTGATCCCCCTCATCTTCTCCTCCAGCTGCTCCTTCTTCACCAGGACGTTGAAGTATCTCTCCTGCAGCTGGTACTCGGCCTGGAACAGTCACAAACATCTGTTTAAACATCTGTTTACTCGCTGCACAGACCGACTGCGGCGCCGAGCTGCGGGTTCGAACGGCCGTACCGCCTGCAGGACCGTCCCGTGTCGAGACTTGGCGTTGAGGATCTTCTGGAACTCCTCGGACTGGACGTAGTGAAGCTGGTCTCGTTTCTTCTTCTGGGCCGGTTCCTCCTCCTCGCCGCCTGCTCCGGACAAAACAGACGATGGGCGAAGAAGAAAACGAGAAAACCACCGCCCCACCTCGCTGGTGGAACCTCAGGGCCGACACGATGGCGGGTTCGTTGTCGGGACTTTTCAACGCAGTTGTCAAAATATATACCTTTTTTAACGACAGAAATATTTTGTCATCTTTCTATGCTTTGTTCAGCTAGCCTTTTGCTAGTTTTAGCATTTAGCTATCCTTTGGACCTTTTAGCTACGTTTTAGCTGCTTTTAGCTATCCCATCGCTACTTTAAACGATCCTTTTGCTGTTTTTATGTAACCTTTCATTAATTGTAGTTGTCATTTAGCTACGGTACTTTTAGCATTTTGCTTTATATAGCTTTGTGCTAGCTTTTTGCTAGTTTTAGCATTTAGCCATCTTTTGGACCTTTTAGCTATGTTTTAGCTGCTTTTAGCTATCCCATCGCTACTTTAAACGATCCTTTTGCTGTTTTTATATAACCTTTCATTAGTTGTAGTTGTCATTTAGCTACTTTTAGCATTTTGCTTTATATAGCTTTGTGCTAGCCTTTTGCTACTTTTAGCATTTAGTCATCTTTTGGACCTTTTAGCTATGTTTTAGCTGCTTTTAGCTATCCCATCGTTACTTTAAGCAATCCTTTTGCTGTTTTTATATAACCTTTCATTAGTTGTAGTTGTCATTTAGCTATTTTTAGCATTTAGCTACTTTTAGCATTTTTGCCATCTTTTGGACCTTTAAGCTATGTTTTCACTGCTTTTAGCTATCCTATCACTACTTTGAGCAATCCTTTTGCTTTTTTTTCTAACCTTTTATTACTTTTGGCTATCATTTGGTTACTTTTAGCATTTTGCTTTATATAGCTTTGTTCAGCAAGCTTTTTGCTACTTTGAACATTTAGCCATCTTTTGGACCCTTTTGCCATGTTTTCGCTGCTTTTAGCTATCCCATCGCTACTTTAAACGATCCTTTTGCTGCTTTTTTCTAACGTTTTATTAGTTTTAGCTATCATTTGGCTACTTTTAGCCTTTTGCTTTACCGGTACGGTATATAGCTCTGTGTTAGCCTTTTAACTTTTAGCCTTTTAACTTTTAGCCATCTTTTGTACGTTTTAGCTATGTTTTAGCTGCTTTTGGCTATCTTATTGCTACGTTAAACTATCCTTTTGCTGTGTTCCCCCCAATATTTTATTGGTTTTGACTATCATTTGGCTACTTTTAGCATTTTGCTTTATATAGGATTGTTCAGCTAGCCTTTTGCTACTTTTAACATTTAGCTATCTTTTGGACCTTTTGCTATGTTTTCGCTGCTTTTAGCTATCCCATCGCTACTTTAAATTATCCTTTTGCTGTTATTTTTCCAATGTTTTATTAGTTTTAACTATCATTTGGCTACTTTTAGACTTTTGATTTAAATAGCTTTGTGATAGCCTTCTGCTACTTTTAGCTAGCCCTATTAACCCACCTTCTCTTTTCTGGGCTGCAGGGTGTGTCCCCACACCTGGACAGGTGCACGTCCATCATGGGGACAATCCACCCACCTTCATACTTTTAGCTTTAAGCTACTTTTTGTTGCTTTTAGATATCCTTCGGCTGCTTTAGCATTTTTTTTTTTTACTTCTTTCACCTTTTAGCTAGTTTTTCTTTTTTTAACATATGCTAGCTTTTACATTTAGCTGGCCTTTTGTTTCTTTTAGCAGACTTTAGCTAGTTAGCTTGTTTTAGCTTTAAGCCATTGTTTATTTTTTTTTTAATTTATTTTAGATTAAAGGTAATGTTTTGTTTGGTTCATGATGTCCTTGAGAATCGCTGAGACCTCAGTGTGTACACAAAGCATCTTAGCTGTTAGCTGCCATTCGGCTACTTTGAACAGAAAGGTGGTTTCTGCACATCAGGACGTAATAAAACTGATCCGGTCTGTATCGGGTTCCAAACCGATTTAAATTGAACCTCATGTGAACAAAAACAACAGACTGCAACACGTTTTAGCTTGTTAAAGAAAAGGCTAAAGCTTTTAGAACCGGGTCGGTTTTATTTGGTACTGAAACCCAAACAATGGCGGATTCTCTGTTTTCAGAGTTTGGACATAAAACACAACATCCTGAAGTAAACATGAGCTAAAATTCAGCTGATGTGTAAACCTTCGGTGTGGAAGCTACCTTCGGTACCGTTGGGGGAGGTCCGGTTCTTCTCCACTCGCGTGCTGATCTCGCTGTCGTTGCTCCTCTTCCTCTTCACAGCGTTGGGGTCTTCCTTCTCCAGCCCGCTTCCTTTGGCCCGCAGCTTCTTCAGCGCGGCCATCTTGGCGGCTGATAGGCTGGGAGCACTGGGAGGCGGAGCTAGAGGCGGGCAGTTGTCAAAGAAGAGGATGTCGTCACCCTCGCAGAAACCTCGGCCCAGGGTCGGGGCGCCAGGCTCCCCCGGGATCGTCTCGGGGACGCGGTTCTCGGCTTTCGGAGACGATAAACCACCTGGACCCAAACTGGGTCCGGTTCTGCTCAGGTTCTGGACCGGACCCAAACTGGGTCCGGTTCTGCTCAGGTTCTGGACCCTCCTCTCCTCCGTTCTCTGCCGCCGGCTGTCGAGGAGCTCGCGCTGCTTCAGCTTCTGCTGCTTCAGGAGATCGGAGGCCGAGATGGACTGAAGCGGCGCTCCAGACTCGTCTTTCTGGACTGAGAGGGAAACAAGTTAAAGACCCGGAACCGAGTCTGACCTCTGACCCCCCCCCCCACACACACACACACACACACACCAGAACTGCAGCGAGTCGTGTACCTGACTGGCGGTTCTGAGTCAGGTGCTTCTTCAGCTGCATAGCGCCCGCCGTCGGCACCGACAGCAACGTCTTAAATTCATCAGAACAAACGGAAACTTCACCGGACTGCACCGCTAAACACACACAACACACACAAAACACAAAACACACACAAAATCATGTTTCCTGTGATGTGTCGGACAAAAACACGAAATGTGAGACAAGGATCTGGTTCAGAACAGGAACAATGGTGTTTGTAACAGAAGCAGTTTGTTGGTGGGCAGGACGTGAACGGACGAGGATGAGACGCTGAAGAACGGCACCGACCCGTCGTCAGCCGAAGAGCGGAACCGACCCGTCGTCAGCCGAAGAACGGAACCGACCCGTCGTCAGCCGAAGAACGGCACCGACCCGTCGTCAGCCGAAGAAATGAAACCGACCCGTAGTCAGCCGAAGAAATCGAACAGACCTGTCGTCAGCCGAAGAAATGGAACCGACCTGTCGTCATCCGAAGAAATGGAACCGACCCATCGTCAGCCAAAGAAATGGAACCGACCCATCGTCAGCCAAAGAAATGGAACCGACCCGTCGTCAGCCGAAGAAATGGAACCGACCAGAGCCATATAAAGTGAGCGTTGCGACACTTCCATAGAGTTCCATTGTAAGAATGGAATGCGGAAGTCACGTGGGTCATGGAGGGGGCGATTTGTTCCATGGCTCTGGTTACAGACTGACTCTGCCTGCAGTAGCGCTCCGTCGCCGCCAGAGGGCGCAACTCCACAAGGTTTCCATAGCCGTTGTTTGGAACGATTGACCGCCTGTCGGCGAGATCAAAGCGTGTCGGAACTCTCTATATATATGGCTCTGGAACCGACCTGTCGTCAGCCAAAGAAATGGAACCGACCTGTAGTCAGCCGAAGAAATGGAACCGACCTGTCGTTAGCCAAAGAAATAGAACCGACCTGTCGTCAGCCAAAGAAATAGAACCGACCTGTCGTCAGCCGAAGAACGGCACTGACCCGTCGTCAGCCGAAAAACGGCACCGACACGTTGTCAGCCGAAGAAATGGAACCGACCCGTCTTCGAAATGGAACCGACCCGTCGTCAGCCGAAGAAATGGAACAGACCCGTCGTCAGCCGAAGAAATGAAACCGACCCGTAGTCAGCCGAAGAAATCGAACAGACCTGTCATCAGCCGAAGAAATGGAACCGACCTGTCGTCAGCCGAAGAAATGGAACCGACCCATCGTCAGCCAAAGAAATGGAACCGACCCGTCGTCAGCCAAAGAAATGGAACCGACCTGTCGTCAGCCGAAGAAATGGAACAGACCTGTCGTCAGCCGAAGAAATGGAACCGACCTGTCGTCAGCCGAAGAAATGGAACCGACCCGTCGTCAGCCGAAGAACGGCACCGACCCGTCGTCAGCCGAAGAACGGCACCGACCCGTCGTCAGCCGAAGAACGGCACCGACACGTTGTCAGCCGAAGAAATGGAACCGACCCGTCGTCAGCCGAAGAAATGGAACTGACCTGTTGTCAGCCGAAGAACGGCACCGACACGTTGTCAGCCGAAGAAATGGAACCAACCCGTCGTCAGCTGGTTTATGTCAGTCAGGTCAAGGATGTTTCTCACTAACTAACGTTCAGTTCATGTTCAGAGCTCTTTCCTTCTCAGAGAGGAGTCTGCATGTGCAGCTCGGTGAGGTCATCAGGACCTGTTGCCTGTTGAGCCAAGAACTGATCAGCAGATAGAAAACAGTTCTCGCACACCGCCCGTGGCAGATCCACACGACCAATGTTTTTAAGATGAATCACGATATACAATATATATATCAATATTTTTTCTTTCCATAAAGTAACAACAAAAAGATATTTCTGAGTCAAAGCTTGGTCCCAATTGTCACACAGGCACCTTTATTAACAAACAGCTATAGCTCTTCGTCTACCGGTATTTATACTCGGTGGTTGCAATAGAGCCATTTAAATCATCAAAAAACTTGCGATACATTGAGTAGATTCGATATATCGCCCAGCCCTAACGGTACGGGATAAAACGTTAACTGGAACAAACAAATAGGACAAAAAATAAAAATAAATCAATACTTCAGACAGGCACCACCATTCTACACTGTAACGCGAATTTTAAAAAAAAACTACTGTACACGACCCAGAAGCCAACAGTGCTTCCAGCCGCTGCTTTCTGCTGAAATTCAAAGAACAGAAATGGAGGCAGCAAACGCCAGCAGAGAAACCGATACGGTAAAAATAGTTTTTGCAACTCAACGTCAGAAGTAACGATGCATCTATTAACTCACAGAACTGACAGGAGAGTCTCAAATAATCCTGAAGCTGAACTCCTTCAGGTTGTAGTATCTTCACTGGTGAGTAGCCATGTAAAATGTTGCAGTACAGTACAGGTAGTCCTCGACTTACGAGCGCATCGACATACGAGGTTCCGGACTTACGAATATGCATCTCATTAAAAAATAAAAAATAAATTATATTTTTTATAAATGAATACATGTACAGTACTGTACAGTCACCAAGCACTTAGCCTATCCTAACACAGTTTTTAAAGATGAAGGAGTGAGTTGAATTGTCTCCCTTTCACATAAAGTGAAAGTAGCTCCCTTTATGTGAATGGAGCCTGCTGGGGAGGAGGGAGACAATTCAACTGACTCCTTAACTGTGTTAGGATAGGCTAAGTGCTTGGTGACTGTACAGTACTGTACATTTATCTATTTATAAATAAAAAAATAAATAAATATATACTGTATATATATTTTTAATAAATAGATAAATGTACAGTACTGTACAGTCACCAAGCACTTAGCCTATCCTAACACAGTTTTTAAAGATGAAGGAGTGAGTTGAATTGTCTCCCTCCTCCCTGCAGGCTCCATTCACATAAAGGGAGCTAGCTCCCTTCTTGTGAAAGGGAGACAATTCAACTCACTCCTTCATCTTTAAAAACTGTGTTAGGATGGGCTAAGTGCTTGGTGACTGTACATGTATTCATTTATAAAAAATAAAAAATTGTGATCCTACTTACGAATTTTCGACTTACGAACGGCCCGTACTCGCTCGTAAGTCGGGGACTACCTGTACTTATACGTAGGTTTTAAGAGGTTAGAACATTAAGAACATTACAAGAGTGTGGGAAGGGTTTATAAATCCTTAAAATATATATAAATACTAAAATAAATATAATGTCCCTACTTCGCAGCTTTTCACCTATCACCGGGGGTGTCTGGAACAACGCCCGCGATAATCGAGGGACTACCGTGTTTTTATCTAACAGTTTACATTGTTCGATTGAGCTGGAAAGCTTAGCCCTGAGGAAGAGGAGCTCTACAGGGTGAAGCTGCTTCATCATTTGGGCCAAGACGCCCCAAGAGGTGCATGGAAGGACCCAATATCATTGATAGTTGAGGATCTGAAGGATTCTCTGGCTTCGTTCACTAGAGTTGCTGAAGGTCGACACATCACTAGATAAACACAAATAAATTAATAAAATAAATTTATTTTTATGGATCCCTTTAGGTGAGTGACTATCGTCAGATGAATCAAGTTTCTCTTTTTCTCTTGAGAAAAAAAAAACTTGTTTATTTATTCCCGTATCGGTTCAGATCAGTGAGTCAAGGTGAGCCGTCATTCAGGAGACACGGGCCTCTGTCCTCAGAACCTGAAGCTACCAGAAGTTCTGCTCTCCACTCTAGTAGCGCGTCCGTCCACAAAGCAGGACCGGGCCGCTGTCGTTCAGAACAGATCTGGTGCTGTAGCAGAACGCACGGGCATACGTCAAGCTAAAGGGCGAGCCCGTCTTTCTCCACCAGAGAGGTTTTGGTCTGGTGGTCTTCCCTGAGCGCGTTAGGGATCAGTCTCAGCTACTACCACACCAGAGTCCAGCCTAATACAGGGAGTCCTCGATTTACAGCACCCTCGACCTACGGCAACTCGGACTTACGGCATAAATCATAATTAATAAAAATATGGGAAAAAATATATATATATATTTTTAAATGTGTTTAAATGTTCTTGATTTCATGTGTACAGCACTTTGTTGCAGCTGTGGTCGTTTTAAATGGCTTTATAAATAAAGTATTATTATTATTATTACATAATTTTTAATTTTTAAGCCAATTTACAAAGTTTTCGGCAGTGCGCGCCAGTTTAGCCCGTTAGCGCCAGCCTCACAGCCGGATTCTGACGGACCGTGTCCGATCAGAGCTGGGAGCTGAACGGTGGTTTTGTGGAGGACGGATGGACGAAGGAAACGACGCTGTGGACCGCGTGAAGCAGCAGACAGCGAGCTGCACCGGAGGCGCAACGAGCTAACATGCTAATGGCGGGGCTAACATCAGCTAACGCGGGGCAGCCTTTTTGGATGGACACCGCGGAGAAACGGCTCCAGTAAGTTATTCACTCTTTTTCCTTTCATGGTTGCTCCAAATGTATGGAGTTAACATGCTAACAGTCCTTCCTGTAAACAGTTTGGACCGCGTGGAGCAGCATGAAGCTGCGGAGCTCGGACGTGCAAGAGCTAACATGCTAAGACGGAGACAGGCTTGACCAGCTCAATGTAAGAAATTGTATTTTTTTATTTAATTGTCTAATATGTTTAATGTGTTTTTTTGATAATTATGTAGCTGTGTTAGGATAGGTAACTTGGTAACTGTTCATTACCGTACATGTACTGTACGTGTATCAGTGGCGGCTCGGGTGGTCACCGACTTACGTCAAAATCGGGTTACGGACGGCCCGTAGGTCCGGAACTCGTTCGTAAGTCGCGGACTCCCTGTATCTGTAAAAATGACAGTTCTAACATTTTTTGTGCGTTTGCTAAGGTTGGTTAGCTCTGGCCGCTATCTTGAATCTAACTCAAGTCATTCAGACAGTTAGATCGTCG
>JBBPBX010036582.1:0-21469 GCA_038048925.1 Garcialebias charrua | reverse complement strand
TTAAAGGGGACCACAGATGCAAAATTCACTTTTTAATGTTTTTTTACTAAACTTTGGGTATTTACTTCATAAAAAAACAGTCCTTGTGCCAAAAAAATGCACCCAGTGGTTTATTTACTCTAAGTAGATTTATTTATTTTTGATAAATACACCAGGATTCACACTTCCTGCAGTTATTGACGTCACAAGCCGTAGCCAATCACCTCAAACCTGAGTCCAGCCCCTCACCTAGCAACCCCTGGTTAGGCTCAACCCACTTCTGTATTAAACACATGACTGTTGTTTTTCATGATTTCATCTCATCTTTTGTTTATATGTTCTTAATTTCATGTGTACAGCACTTTGTTGCAGCTGTGTTTTTTTAAATGGCTTTATAAATAAAGTATAATTGTTATTTTTATGTTTTAGTTCAATTTTTAGTGTATTTGCGATCGCTGCCAACGCGCAGCCGGCAAAAATTAAACGAGCGGACCACAGGCGGAAGGACCGGGTTCGACGGGACCCTCTTCCGGCGCGATGGAGCGGAGCTTCAACTGTACAGCCTTGCAGCAGCCTCGCAGCAGGCTCGCAGCAAGAGGACCTTCTCCTTACAGATTAATTTACGGGAGACACTTGGTGAACTTTGTGTTGTCTTCACTGGAACAGCGATAACTCCCAAAATCTCATCGCGTGCAACGAGCGGAGCTGGCGAAAACCGGAAGAGGAACAAGCTAACATTAGCTTCGGATTCGGGTGGTCTAATGCTAAAAGGAGCAGCAAACTGCGGCGCGCTCAGACGGGTTTCGGTAAGTTATCTTAAGCTAACACTAACAGTAAGTCAAATGAGTAATAAAAAAAGAGCTAATTTTAAAACAACAACACATTACAGATACTGGCTGTTACAGAGGGCGTGAACAGATCGTTGAAGGGCGTGGACTTCAAGAAACCGGTCGTTCAAAACGAAAGTTAAAAATGGCAGAATTAAAAAGGGTATAATTGATTATCTAATAATTATTTTGTGCATTAAATTGAAGGAATAGGGTCTGGATATCCCACAGAAATACCATAAAAATTTAAAAAATACATCTGAGGTCCCCTTTAAGTCATATAAACTGTTCTGCATCAAATATTAATAGTTTTAACCATCATCAGTTCATTAATGCACACAAATTAAGTTTTAAGTTTGCAGGCTGGTGAGCTGAACGCTTTAAGATATGCCAGAACTTTAAAAGTCACTGGAATATAAATTTTAAATTATTATTAAGAAAATATTCAGCATCACTAAATTAAAAGTAATTTTGATACTCCAGAGCAAAACCTCTTTCACGTTAGTTTTCAACTCACATCCTTGCATCGCATTCTGCGGCTGGACATCTTGAAGTAGTACTCCCTGTTGTCTTCTGGGTGAAAAGGATCCTGGGAGCACGCTTGAAGCAAAGCCCGCACAGATTTCTCATTCTCAAACACCAGGTAAACATAGCCTAAAGACATTACAATGGTTTAGAGAAAAGGAAAAGGACTTTGGCTAATGATAAACACGTTACCCAAAATGTTGACAACTTTTACAGCTTCAGACAAAAGTTATACTGTACAAGTAAAGTTCATGTGATGACAATTTTTGTACTTTATAAAAATCACAACGCCAGAGATTCTGCATACAACTAAAAATAAACCCCAATAGACACAGACAACCCTAAAGCCCCTAGTATACTCGCGCGTACGACCATACGCGGAGGTACGCACAGGTACAAGCGTACCCCCACAGGGCATGTACCGTATTTTTCGGATTATAGGTCGCACCTTTTTATTGTTTTTTTCAAGGCCTGCGACCTATAATCCAATGCAACCTATTTATGGATTTTTTTTCATATTTTTAGACCAATTTTTGACTCAGATATCAGCCTTTTTCACTTTGCCAGAAAAATTGTGCAGTACCACTTTTGGCCACTAGGGGCGCTGTGGCGCTGTGCATTACCACTTCCAGAGGAGTACACCGACCCAAGAAGAAGAAGACCGTATGGTTTCCAGCTCATGTCTCACAAAAACAGCTCCTGACTGTGTGCCTGCTGGCCTGGATGTGGCTGTTAGCTCTGTGTTTCTTAGCTGGATTTTTTGCAAGATAAGTCAAGAACCACTCAGCAGATTTTTCTGAAACTTACAGAATGGAATCACAGTGTGGACGTTTACAAGTGAGTACCGGTAGCTTTATTAGATGTTTGAGAGAGAAAAAAAAACGATCTTTTAGCTTAGCTTTTTTTTAGCTCGTGGTTGTTATTCTGTTTACCGGAATGTTAGAATTAGCTTCAAAACCACTCGGTGCATATTTTTTCTGCCTACAGAGTTTAAATTATAAGACATTAATGTACGTAACGATGGCCTATAGAAAACATTTGACATAAAATTCGATTTTTTATTCATATTCTTAGAGGCGGACTTCCCGTCTTTTCATTTTTTTATTTCATTTTACTTCAGTTTGCTTATCAAAAACTTCTAAACCACTCGGTGTATATTTTTTCTGCCTACAGAGTTTAAATTATGAGACATTAATGTACGTAACGATGGCCTATAGAAAACATTTGACATAAAATTCGATTTTTTATTCATATTCTTAGAGGCGGACTTCCCGTCTTTTCATTTTTTTTATTTCATTTTACTTCGTTTGCTTATCAAAAACTTCTAAACCACTCGGTGTATATTTTTTCTGCCTACAGAGTTTAAATTATAAGACATTAATGTACGTAACGATGGTCTATAGAAAACATTTGACAGAAAATTCGATTTTTTTATTCGTGTTTTCTGAGAGGCGGACTCGTCTCGTGTTAGCTTCTGTTAGCTTCTCTTTATGTTATAAATTGCTTCGAAACCAATAGGTATATAGTATAAGTATATTTATTTCTGCTTACAGAGTAATTATAAGGCTCTAATGTACTTAACTATGTCCTGGAAAAAACATTTGACATAAAATTCGATTTTTTTATTCGTGTTTTCTTAGAGGCGGACTCGTCTCGTGTTTAGCTTCTGGCAGACATTAGCAGCAGAGCTAAACACTCGGTCCATATTGCCGGGTTGACTCAGCGGTCACACGGCGCGTCAGCAGTGGATGACGCGTTACGGCGGCGGTGACGTAGGTGCGACCTATAATCCGATGCGACCCATTTATGAATTTTTCCAATTTTTTGGCAATAATTGGACACTGCGACCTATATTCCAGTGCGACCAATAATCCGGAAAATACGGTACACACAAAGCTAAATTTTTACGACCACGTACACGGTGTTGCACAATAAACTGCCTGGCGCCGGACTGTTTTGAATGCAACACCAATGGATTAAATTCCTTCTTCATCCCTGATCTGGCCCTTTTTCTTTTTTTTTTGCCAAAAGGACCACCTTTAGCTTTGGTTTCATCATGCATTCACTTTGACATTGTTTCAATAAGCTTCTGTAATGTTACAATATCTATTTCCAACCAGTGTTGCATTAATTTTTTACCAAGATCTTTCATGGATGACGGCAAATTCTGACCACTGTGCAAAGCTTTCTCCAACACATCCCAAAGATTCTCAATGGGGTTAAGATCTGGACTCTGTGGGGGCCAATCCATGTGTGAAAATGTCTCATGCTTCCAGAAACTCTTTCATAATTTGAGCCCGATAAATCCTGGCATTGTCATCTTGGAATATGCCCGTGCCATCAGGAAAGAAAGAAATCCATTGCTAATCGACCCACAAGTCAAAGTCAAGTCAAAAGTCAAAGTCAACTTTATTGTCAGATCTGCAATATGTACAGTACAGGACATACACAGGACCGAAATTGCGTTTCTCTCAGTCCCTCGGTGCAACAGTAAACATCTAAACATTGAAACACTGAAACATATAATAATAGACATAAGCATAAAATAGTAAAACTAACACTGTCCTGAGTTTTTTGCATAGTGGTATAAGAGTATGAAAATTTACACCAACTCTAAAACTAAAACATTAAACATTTAATGAACATAATATTGTCCTGAGTTTTTGCATACTAGTATAAAAAAAGAGTATAAAAAGTATAACTAAAATAAACTAAAGGTTTCTAGCATTGACATTTGCAAAGTGGCAAAGCAGCGTATGAGTCAATGTACACAGTATATGTATGAGGTAGTAGTTGATGTTGTTATAGAGGCAAAAAGTGGCATATGCAGTAAGGCACATTGGGCATCCCTAAATAAGACCTAAATAAGACCGTTCAGAGCACACTGTATATGTACCAGCAGTGGTGTAGATATTAGAGTAGTGTAAATAAATGTAAACAGTAGTAATTACATGTAAGCAGTAGTAATAAAAGTAAACAGTATTAATAAATGTAAACAGAGAATGTAAACAGTATTATGATTATAGGCAGTGATGTAATACAGACATTAGTGCAAGTATGAGAAGTAGTGCAAACTGTATGAGCACATGACCGAGAGTTTAGTGAAAACCCGTTTGATGACACAGAGTCTAGTGTTAAAATCTTTGTGTTGAGTGGTAATGTGTGAGAAAGTTTTAGTGTTAAGGCAGTTCAAATGGGAGGGGGGGCAGAGCAGGCAGAGTGTTTAGCATTCTGACTGCCTGATGAACAGAGCTGTCTCTCAGTCTGCTGGTTCGAGCCTGGAGACTCCTCAGTCTCCTCCCTGATGGCAGCAGTCTGAAGCAGCTGTGTAGTGGGTGTGTGGGATCACCTGCCATGCGGTGGGCTTTCCGAGTGAGGCGTTTGCTGTGTAAGTCCTGCAGTGAGGGCAAGGAGGTGCCCACGATCTTCTCAGCTGCTCTCACAATGCGCTGGAGGCTCTTGCGGCAGGATGCAGTACATGCACCAAACCACACAGTGATGCAGCTGGTCAGGACACTTTCTATGGCACCTCTGTAGAAGGTGCTCATGATGGGGGTTGAAGCTCCAGCCCTTTTCAGCTTGCGGAGAAAGTAGAGACGCTGGTGAGCCTTCTTTGCCAGTGCTGCAGTGTTCCTGCTCCAGGACAGGTCCTTTGAGACGTGCACTCCCAGGAACTTGGTGCTGTCTACTCTCTCCACTGCGGTGCTGTTGATGGTCAGAGGGGCATGTTGGGCATCCTTCTTCCTGAAGTCCACAACAATCTCCTTTGTCTTCTCCACGTTGAGAGTGAGATTGTTGTGTCCGCACCACAAGGCCAGGCGGCTCACCTCGTTCCTGTAGTCCGTCTCATCGTTGTTGCTGATGAGACCCACCACTGTTGTGTCGTCCGCAAACTTGATGAAGTGGTTGGAGCTGTACGATGGTGTGCAGTCGTGTGTTAGCAGGGTGAATAGAAGGGGGCTCAGCACACATCCTTGTGGGGCCCCTGTGTTCAATGTGATGGTGCTAGATGTGTTACTCCCGACCCGCACTGTCTGTGGTCTCCCGGTCAGGAAGTCTAGCAGCCAGTTACACATTGAGGTGTTCAGCCCCAGACTGTCCAGTTTAAGGATGAGCTGTTGGGGGATGATGGTGTTAAATGCCGAGCTGAAGTCGATGAACAACATTCTAACATAGGAGTCCTTCGTGTCCAGATGTGTGAGAGCTGTGTGAAGGGCAGAGGAGATGGCATCGTCGGTTGAGCGATTAGGTCGGTATGCAAATTGGAAGGGATCCAGGGAGTCAGGGAGGACAGATGTGATGCTTTTCATGACTAGCCGTTCAAAGCACTTCATCAGGATGGGGGTGAGTGCTACTGGGCGATAGTCATTGAGGCATGCGGGCGTTGCCTTCTTTGGGACAGGGATGATGGTGGTGGCTTTGAAACAGGTGGGGACGATGGCCTGGCTCAGTGAGATGTTAAAGATGTCCGTGAAGACCGCTGCGAGTTCCCCTGCACAGTCCTTCAGCACACGACCAGGTATGTTGTCAGGACCAGAGGCCTTCCGGGCGTTAATCTTGATGAATGATCGCCTTACGCTGTCTGAGGACAGCGTCAGCACCTGGCCATCAGGAGAGGGGGGGAGTTTATGTGCTGGTGTGCTGTTACTTGCCTCGAACCGAGCAAAGAACTCATTCAGTTCATTCAGCGCAGAGGCTGAGCTGTCACAGGTCTGGGGGGGTGGTTTGTAGTTTGTGATGGTCTGTATTCCCTGCCACAGACTGCGTGTATCCCTGCTGTCCTTGAAACGGTGAGCTATTTTCCCAGAATACTGCTTCTTTGCCTTTCTGATGCCCCGGTCCAGGTTGTTTCTGGCTGCCCTCAGGCCCACCTGATCTCCCGCTTTGAAGGCAGCATTCCTGGCTTTCATGAGTCTGTGAACCTCAGCTGTCAGCCATGGCTTCTGGTTAGCCCGAACAGTGATGGTTTTGAGGTTGGTTACATCATCAATGCACTTGGTGATGTATGAACATACAACATACCCACTCGAGTATTTTGGTCAGTCTCATTTAATTCCACAAGTTTGTTTGTCAGGTTACAAAAGATGCAATAAAGACTTAGCTCAAAAAAGGCCATAAACTCCTTTTGACTCAACATTGTGCTACACAACATATTCATAGTCATTCAGTATACTGTATACAGGTCAGCTGACCTCATTCTTTGAGCTCATACTGTTGCTGAACCTTTATCTGACACACTGCAGCAACCCCAGATCATAGACTGCCCCCACAGGCTTGTACAGTAGACACTAAGCACAATGGGTGCATCACTTCACCTGCCTCACTTCTTACCCTGATGTGCCCATCACTCTGGAACAGGGTACCGTAAATCTGGACTCATCAGACCACATGACCTTCTTCCATTGCTCCCGAGTCCAATCCTTATGCTCCCTAGCAAACTGAAGCCTTTTTTTTCCAGCTAGCCTCTGATTACTGGTTTTCTTAAGGCTACACAGCTGTTCAGTCCTAATCTCTGAGTTCCCTTCACATGGTGTGTGTGGAAATGTTCTTCCTTTCACTATTTAACATATCTTTGAGTGCTACTGTTTATCTTCAATTTGATTTCACCAAATGTTTAAAGGAGAAATGTAATCAAATCTGAAAAAAATCGATATAACAAGAATTTCATATAGTAAACAACACACATAAACATACTTGGTATGCTTTTTTCAAGTCAGTAGCTTAAAGAAATAGTTTTTTACATTTTTCCTGCTACATGCCGAAGTGCAGTGATTTCTGTAGTAATTTTCTGGACGCACTTTTATGACACAATTAAGACCTCCTTTGCTATCTTACAATAACACTGAAGCTATAAACCCATCATTACTGTCCTCTTGTCTGTCATTTAAAATGGAAGCAGAAGACTTTTTTGAATCTGAAGGATATCACTTTAGTTTGTCAAAAACAGTTTGGTGATTTAGTGCATTAATGGGCATTTCTATCCTGGAAATACGAATAGCCGTGCGTTAGCCGCCGCATGCTAACGTTAGCATGCTAGCGCCGTATGCTAACGTGGAAGTGGGAGTGTTGAAAATGTCCTTAAACAGTTACCAATGTCTTGTTAAAGCTTCAGTATGTAGCTTTTTTTATGAACATATTTCTTCACTCTGTCACTACCTCCTGACAGACTGATGTTAGCCAGGTAATCTCTGAAAAAAAATTAAAAAAAATATTGTCCCCTTGCTTCTCCAGGTGGTAAATAAGCATTTCTAAAAAGAAAAGGTGACCCGCCATTTTCCAGCCAATAAAAACAGAGTTTGTAACCAGCCAATAAAAACAGAGCTTGAATTTGAATCAGCCAATAAAAACAGAGCTTGAATTTGAAATTCAACAGACCACAAGGGGGCAGAGCCACATATGGCTCTGAGGGGGAGGGATCAGAATGCTTTGCCTGTTGAAAATATTTCTAAGTG
Source organism: Garcialebias charrua (assembly GCA_038048925.1). Lineage (NCBI taxonomy): Eukaryota > Metazoa > Chordata > Actinopteri > Cyprinodontiformes > Rivulidae > Garcialebias > Garcialebias charrua. The sequence continues at coordinate 13,686 of JBBPBX010036582.1, read as the reverse complement.
CTGCAGTTCTACAGAAACTGCATACTGAACCTTTAAGCTCTGTCTTCCCCAGAACATAGTAGGATCTAAAATGATTTTTAAAGATGAAGGAGCAAGTTGAAACATGCTGTCTCCCTCCTTGCTAGCAGGCTCCATTGGGAGCTGCCTGGCTAACTAACTACGGTGGCCCTACATGGCCAAAATTCTACAGCGGCCAAATGCACAGGAGCGGTAAAAATACAATATAAAATTTAAAAAAAGTTTTTAAAATCGATTTTGGGGCTTTTAGAATCGATTCTGAATCGCCAGGACTAAGAATCTTGATTCTTTAAAAAATAGATTTTTTTTGCTGCATCCATAATTGCTACACACTGAAACCTTTTTGTCCACAACTAGATACACACACTAATATTACTGTATGAGGGACGACCGTTGCACTGCCTACGTCATATTCAGGGGACGGAGAGCAGGCAGGGGGAGGGGGGTCAAAAACACCAGATGAGAATTTTTTCACTTTGCAAAGTCTAAATTTGAGTTAGGATGACATTTTTGACTTGTGAAAATTTCTCAACAAGCTTATTTTATGCTTTTCATTAGACTACTATTAGCTTAAAAACACTTTTTTATTTTTCCTTTAAGTGATCACAGATCACTCATTTCAGGGGTTTTTTCCGGCCACATTTCTTCCTTGAAGACGATGGGTCCCCACTATACTTACCATTTTTAATAATGTGTTGAACAGTTCTTAACCCAGTTTTAGTAGTTTCTACAATCTCATTAGAAGTTTTCTCTGCTTGATGCCAATGATTTGACCCTTCTCAAACAGACTGACATGTTTTCCACGACCACGTAATGTGTTTCAACATGGTTGTTTAAGAAATGAGAAGCAACTCATTGCACCAGTTGTAGTTAAATAACTTGTTGCAGCCGAAAGATAATCACCCATTCAGTAATTATACAATCGGAGGCTCGTACCCAGTGGCTCAATTAAGTGGTGACTTTTTTTTGGGACAGTCAGTTTATACTGAATTTTTAGCTCGACCCACAACATACCCACTCGAGTATTTTGGTCAGTCTCATTTAATTCAACAAGTTTATGTTTGTCAGGTTACAAAAGATGCAATAAAGACTTAGGAGCTCAAAAAAGGCCATAAACTAATTTTGACTTAACATTGTGCTACACAACATTCATACTGTAGTTGCAAATGTACATAAAAAAAATGTAAAATTTATTTAAACTAGTAAAATGAATGCCTTGCCTTAAAATATTTTTCTCCCATCACACGTAACAACAGAGACCTAAAACTTTTTAAAGTTAAGCAGCTTAATAAAAACAATGTGAAGAAAACTAAACAAATCTCGCAAATGAGCATTAGAATTACTAGTTAATATACACTTAACTAGAATATACAGTATTGGAAAAAGAAATCTGGTCAGGGTTTACCCCTTTATTTTGCGAGTTGATCATGAAGACGAGCATTTGAGAAAACTCACATCCTTTAAAGTCACCAACCTATAAAGAACTACAACTTTCAGTGTTCAGTGTAAAGCAAAGCTGCTTTTGATAACTACGTGCTCCCAACACCGTGTTCCACTGCTCCTCGTATGCCCAGGATCACCATTTTTATGGCCGTTTGGCACCAGCAGTTTAAACTAACATGCAACGGGCTCACCACAGTGCCACCTTAAAACCAAGGAGGAAAAATGTTGCCTACCAGCTTATCGTTACCTTTAGCCACATTACCTTTAGGAGGGCAGCGAGGGTGCTTCCCATCCTTACCTGGCCACTCCACAGCCAGAGGGCCGTAGCCACTGAAGGTGTTGATCAGACCAGCTGCAACAAGGACCAGAACAAACTTCAGTTTGAGGAATGAATAAAGAACCAATGGTTTACTGAACACAGCAGCAAAACTTAGAACACGGGAAACTATAAGGCATTTTAGGTTATCAAGACTACTGTACAGTAGTCCCTTATCGCGGGGGTTACGTTCCAGACACCCCCACAATATGTGAAAATCTGCAAAGTATGGACATTTATTTTAGTATTTATATATATTTTAAGGCTTTATAAGCCCTTCCCACACTCCTGCAATGTTCTTAATGTTCTAAAACAAAAACGCACAAAAAAAAAAGCAATGAAACAGCGGTTCAGGTCACGCGTCATTTTAAATTATCCATACCGTTCGTGCAGCTCACTCAGGTATAAGACGGACCACCCCCACCGCCGCCACTAAACTTCACTCAACTATGAAATAAAGGCAAATAAAGATGACATTCATCAGAACAGTATTTCTTTAAGGATGGCGCAGCAGCACCTTCAGTGATGTCCCAGGGCACGCCACCAAGAAAGACTTTGCAGGAGTAAATAGGATCCTTGTTGTTTCTGGGAGGCAGCTGACCACTCCAAGTGAACGTGGCTTCGTTCACAGCTGATCAGAGCAGAAAGAGAGATTAGTCATAATTCTGTGGTGATTTTTAAGAAGCCAAAAGGCAAGTTCAGTGAGACCTGCAGCCTGTCTGTGCAGACGGGCCTCCCGCTCAATGCTGAACACGTCATCTGACTGGTCTAGTAGCTCTGAACCTGGCCATGGACAGCCAGTGCGCCAGCGGCGGGAAATGGTTGAGGCGAGGCTGGAACTGGATGGTGGGGTCAGAGGAGAGCTAGTGTCCTGAGGGTCCAGACGGGAACCCAGTCTCAGCAGATCCTTCTGCATGCTTGATGAGAGATAAGGCAGAGGAGGGGAAATCCGCAGCGTTGACTGTAGAGGAAGACGGAGCCAGTCAATTGACAAAAAAATGGACATACAATCAAGACCTCTTTACACCAAGGAGCAAAATTTTACACATTTCTTAAAGAACTTATTCATCATGCATTTTGTCTTAATTGAACAGAACAAAAGACAAGTTGCATTTCTAAAAACCAAATCCCTAAACCAGACTTCTTTACATAAGGGGTTCTCAAACTTTTTGGAGTCTTTCAGGGACCCCCTCATAACCCTCACGTTTATTAAATAATGTTCTTACCGCAGGGAGTAGTCTGCCCCACCCCCCTCACCATTCTCATTTTGTCGCATGCGTTCCTAATGAAGTTGTCGTTTTGGAAGCCATGTAAAGAACAGTGTTGTTCCCCTCTGCTGCCGAGACGATAAATAACTCAGACATCTCCGCTGCATGTGTTTTATGTCCATGCGCTCTGGACGTCACCCACAGCATGCATGCAACAAAGACTAAACTCAAAGCAAGAGGGTTACCTGCCCTTCCTCTTTCGCATTGACAAAATGTTTTGTTTTTTGACGTGTGCTAATTGATCCAGACTTCCTCATTGCGATTAAAAATAAATAATCAGCACAAATTGTTTTATTCTTTTTTTTTTTTTTAGGTCAAAGTGTTTTAGATAACACTTATTAGTTAAAATGTTGCTGATCAATTCAATTTATTATTTATTGATTATATTAATTTTATTTTTCAGTATCAAATGGTCAAAAATGTTTACGGTTTAAAGATATATATATATTTTTTCAGGCAAATTGATACACTTCAGTTTCATTTACAGACAAAAAACAATGTTAATAAAGTTATTATTCGTTGCAAGTTTATCTATATTCTTTTTTTCATTTAATGTTAATAAGGACAGTGTTATGCAGAGGTGTACTTGAAACAATTTTCTAGACCAATGATAGTATTTACAGTTGCGGCGGAGAGTTGGGGCGCAAAATGTTTACGTGTTCCTATGGGGGCGCGCAACAATTGAGAAGCACTGCTAATGCAATGGAAATATTTGTGCAACACAAATACTTAAACCTGCTCTTTAATTGTGATAATAAAAATTTTATACTTTTAAACATGGGCTATTTTTCATTCAAGACAATTTAAATTTTTAATTTAAACTTTCAAAAATTACAGGAGAGAAAATCAACTATCCAAAACACTAGAAAAACTACCTACAGGTAGTCCCCGACTTACGAGCGAGTTCCGTTACAACGAGTTGCTCGTAAAGCGAAAATTCGTAACTTGGAACGGCCGCCACGTGTCTCGTAAGTCCGGAATTTCGCTCGTAAGTTGGAACGGTTTTGCTAGCGCGACTACAAACACTCGTTTTTCATCGAAAAACTGCTTACGAGTGCATAAAAATGATCGGAAACGTGTGTCCACATGTTTAGCTAACGAACTGTGGTGAAAAAACACAGAAAAATTCTGTATTTTTTGCGTTTTTTCCAAAAATTCGCCAGCTCGTAAGTCCGGAACCTCGTAGGTCAGAGCGCTCGTAAGTCGGGGACTACCTGTATTCACATAATTAACATAATACATTTATTGCCACTTCAAATCCTTACAGAAAACTTTATACAAAACTGAACAGAATCAGAAGAGCACTAGCCTGGTTAAAACCAGACCCTTGTCCTTCACTTCGCTTTGGTACTAGGGTCTCTGACTTCTCTCATAGACAACGATTTCTCTGGTAGATTTTTGACCGGACCAATCAGAGAACAGAAGGCGGAGTTTTGAACGACGTCGACTGACGTCGTCAGTTAAAATGGCTGCCGCCACGAAGGAATTTTCAATAAAACAAGGTAAAAAACTATTATTTCTTTGCTGAGAAAAAATATATTTCTTAGCTGACGTTATATCAGAAGTGTTCCTGAGCTTAACAGTTCCTAAATCAATTCACGAAATGGTCAAATCTGCTGGATTTAAATTGTTTCGGTTTGACATTTTCCAAACAGCCTCGGGTGCGCTACGAAAATAAATGATAAAAAATCGAATTTTATCTCAAATGTTTCATCTAGGCCAACAGTCAGTAAATTAGAGCCATATAATTACACACTGGTAGCAGAAAAAATATCCACCGAGTGGTTTCTGAGCTATTTATCTGATAGCCTGGACCTCGCCAGGCTAAACTAACAAAACTCCGCCTTCTGTTCTCTGATTGGTCCGGTCAAAAATCGACCGGAGAAATCGTTGTCTATGGGAGAAGTCCCAGACCCTAGTACAAAGCGAAGTGAAGGACAAGGGTCTGGTTTTAACCAGGCTAGAAGAGCACTAGTCATACCAAGAAACAGGGCTTAATTTGTCAACTGATCGATGCTGGAACTCAAATAGCAGGTGGGCCAGTGGGGGGGTCCTCCCACAGAAATGTTTGAAGTGGATGTTATTTCCTGCATTTTGGTTAATTTTAACAGACTACTGAACATCTATGTGCTTGTAGTAAGCCTAAAAAGTATAGTTACTCTAGTAGCGGCACTTTTAGTAATCTTTGATTACATTGCAAAAGTTAAACTGCTGCCAAAGGTGTTTTTTCTTCCCAAAGAAGCTCCGATAAGAATTTCCCCTGAGAGCAGTCAGTGCAGTGATTTAGATGTTTGGTCAGCAATTATTTTGCCAACAAGTGAAAGACTGAATTCAATTATGTGCTCTTCAGTAGGCTAAACAACTGAGCACAAGCATGAGGGGATGAGACAGACAGAAATGCCTTTCAATCGTGTTTTTGAAGCTACCGTCAGCCTTAAACTTTTTGAGTAGGAGGCCAACGGCTCAGAGCAGGAGGCTGGAGTCATTTCAAACAGATGTTTTGTGAGGTGAAAATGTTGAACAGACTGTTTAAACACTGATGAAAATGTCTCAGCAGCATCACAAACATGAAATGAGTTCTGGAGTCATAATCAGCAGCAGCTGTCTCATTTTGTAGAGCAAGGTAACCTACATGTTTGAGAATCAAATAATTATTTCACAATGAATTTATACTCTGTTCTTTATCTTGCAGCAGTTCCATCTGAATGTATGCAGCTAAAAATAAATAAATAAAACTTACTTTGTTTTTGTAACTATACAAGATCATGAAATCTGATCGACATCAAAAGCATCATATTGTGAACATTTGAAGATGTTTTTAACCCTTTAACTTTATGACTATGTTCCTCAGGGGGAAAATCAACTTTAACAGCTTAAAGGGGACCACACATGCAAAATTCACTTTTTAATGTTTTTTTACTAAACTTTGGGTATTTACTTCATAAAAAAACAGTCCTTGTGCCAAAAAAATGCACCCAGTGGTTTATTTACTCTAAGTAGATTTATTTATTTTTGATAAATACACCAGGATTCACACTTCCTGCATTTATTGACGTCACAAGCCGCCAGCCAATCAGATCAAACCTGAGTCCAGCCCCTCACCTAGCAACCCCTGGTTAGGCTCAACCCACTTCTGTATTAAACACATGACTGTTGTTTTTCATGATTTCATCTCATCTTTTGTTTATATGTTCTTAATTTCATGTGTACAGCACTTTGTTGCAGCTGTGTTTTTTTAAATGGCTTTATAAATAAAGTATAATTGTTATTTTTATGTTTTAGTTCAATTTTTAGTGTATTTGCGATCGCTGCCAACGCGCAGCCGGCAAAAATTAAACGAGCGGACCACAGGCGGAAGGACCGGGTTCGACGGGACCCTCTTCCGGCGCGATGGAGCGGAGCTTCAACTGTACAGCCTTGCAGCAGCCTCGCAGCAGGCTCGCAGCAAGAGGACCTTCTCCTTACAGATTAATTTACGGGAGACACTTGGTGAACTTTGTGTTGTCTTCACTGGAACAGCGATAACTCCCAAAATCTCATCGCGTGCAACGAGCGGAGCTGGCGAAAACCGGAAGAGGAACAAGCTAACATTAGCTTCGGATTCGGGTGGTCTAATGCTAAAAGGAGCAGCAAACTGCGGCGCGCTCAGACGGGTTTCGGTAAGTTATCTTAAGCTAACACTAACAGTAAGTCAAATGAGTAATAAAAAAAGAGCTAATTTTAAAACAACAACACATTACAGATACTGGCTGTTACAGAGGGCGTGAACAGATCGTTGAAGGGCGTGGACTTCAAGAAACCGGTCGTTCAAAACGAAAGTTAAAAATGGCAGAATTAAAAAGGGTATAATTGATTATCTAATAATTATTTTGTGCATTAAATTGAAGGAATAGGGTCTGGATATCCCACAGAAATACCATAAAAATTTAAAAAATACATCTGAGGTCCCCTTTAAAAATACTAGATTAATTTTTTGTCTTCCAAAAATAAATTATATAAAATATCTACTTCCGTTATTTTTTTATTTTAATGCTTTAGGGGTTTGTTTAAAAAAACTGTACAATACAGTTTGTTTTTTTAATTGTTAAATTTTACAGTAGCCAAACAAATTCAAAACAAAACAAACTGGATGGCTTTAAATTTCTTAAGTTTTAATGATAAGTCTGAAGCCATGTTGTTCCTTCCCAATGACACAATCTCGAACCACTGCATCGACCTTTCTGCTCTACCCCTGACTGAAAAACAAAAAGTCACAAATCTGGGAGTGATAATGGATCCTTACATGAAACTCAACAGTCATGTAAACATGATCGTTAAATCCTGTTTTTTCCAGCTGAGGCGTCTGTCTAAGCTGAAGCCCTTATTATCCAAAAATAACCTGGAGACAGTAATTCACGCATTCATTACATCTAGGCTTGATTACTGCAATTCACTCCTGTTTGGTATCAGTCAGACCAACATTGCACGACTACAACTGGTTCAGAACGTAGCAGCCCGATTTTTAACCAGTACAGGCAAAAGAGAGCACATTACACCAGTCTTGGCCTCCCTGCACTGGCTACCGGTTCAACTTTGAATCCAGTTCAAAATTCTCATGTATGTCTACAAATGACTTAACAGTCTCGCCCCCGCCCATCTCTCAGATCTGATACACCCTTATGTCCCACCACGTGCTTTGAGGTCAGAGGACCGGGTACTTTTAACAGTTCCAGGAACTCGTCTTAAACGCAGAGGAGACAGGGCGTTCTCTGTAGCAGGAATCAAAAAAGGCGTTCAATACAGGATCAACTGGACTTTATTTGTTGCAGAAAACGTTTCGACTTCTGTCCAGAAGTCTTTTTCAATTCTGAATGGAAGCTGTGAGAACGAGAAGTTTTATACAGGCTTACAAGTCACGCACCAACATATGAAATTGGAAACTGAGATAACACCACAAATTAACTAAAATGCCCATTCTATTTAAATTGACAAAACGACACATCCCAGCTTAAACAAAAGGGGGTTTGTAACACATACATGTAAATTGAAAGATCACACCTAACAGTAGGAGGTTCCCTTGAGGTCTCCTTTAGAAGACACAAAACTGTATGTAAATTGACAAACAACACCTCCCAAACAACAAAAGAGGCTGCTCAGAGAACTTTGTTAGTCTAATTTACAGACAAAGCATCCCTGCTCCCATCTGGTGTAAAACGTTTCGGAATCAAATCCAAAACTGAGTTATAAGTCTTAGACAGTTGAAATCTCAGACCTCCTCCTCTGTTAAGAGAAGGTTTTTCTCTCTTAACATACACAGCTTCCTTTACACCCCTTTCAAACCATCTGTGTTCTCGGTCCAAAATTTGAACATTCTGGTCCTCAAAGGAGTGTCCCTTGTCCGTGAGGTGGAGGTGAACGGCTGAATTTTGTCCAGAGGAGGTTGCTCTCCTATGTTGAGACATTCTTTTGTGGATAGGTTGTTTCGTTTCTCCAATGTAACGGTCTGAGCATACTTCGCTGCACTGGACTGCATAAACCACCCCACTCTGTTTGTGTGTGGGGTAGAGGTGTCATCGGGCCGGAAATACACGGCCCTACCCTACCCGAGCCCTTAGTTTAATTACCCAAGCCCGAGGGAGCCCGCTGATTTCCTAGAAATCACCGCCCGACCCGACCCTACCCGATTAAAAAAAAAAACAACAACAACAAAAAAAAAAAAACACTACGTTTATTTATTAAGCTTTTACTGCGTTCTCCCACTCAGCAAAAGAACTTGATGTTGTTCTGTGTTTTGATGGAGGAGGTGTGAGCGCGCTGCTCGCAGTTTGCTGTTGAAGCTTCAGGAATGTCAGGAATGCGGCAACTTGTTCCGCCGCAGAGAGCAGTGTGCGGACGTGAGCGTGCACCTGACGCACGTCAGCTGGTGACATAATTTTGAGCTTGTTAAAGTTAGGCCACAGAAATAATGCAACTCTCTGCAAGTCGTGGATAATAATTTTGCGCTCCAGCACTTCTGCATGTCGCGCAGAAACACCTGCTGCGGAGAGTCTGTGTGTGAGGAGGACTGGCAGCTTCAGTTTCTCATTCCAGAGACAAACCAGGTTGGTGGGATATTTGTCACCCTCCAGTTCTCTCTGTGCACGGTAAAATGGTTCGAGAAATGTCACTAAAAAGTCCAGCATGTCGGGGGAGACGCTCGTCCAGGCGCGCACCGCGCGCCTGCTCTCTGGCTGAGTGGCTGCGCTCAGTGCGCTGCGGTTTTCACCATCTAAATTCACTCTATTAATTATTTCCTCATCAATAAACTTACTGCCTTATATTCTTTACAAGCAGATTAAAACAATTTTATATTGTGTGCATTTTTATTTAGTTTTGTTTGTGCTGTATGATTAAAAAAAACCACATCAAAGCCCGAGCCCGACCCGCGGCCCGCCAATCAAACGCAAAAATATGGCCCTACCCTACCCGAAGTCGGGTAGGGCTCGGGTAGGGTCGGGCTCGGGCAAAGAAACGACACCTCTAGTGTGGGGGTTCTGTCCTTCGGATGCACCAGCCTCTGTCTGAGAGTCTGGCTGGGTTTGAAGTGTACTGGGATGTTGTGTTTGTTGAAAATCCTTCTGAAATTCTCTGAGACTCCAGCAACATAAGGAATGACAATGTTTTTCCGTCTGTTAGACTTTTTCTGTTCATTATTGTGTTTAACAGATTTCCTTGCTGACTTGACAAACGCCCAGTTGGGATATCCACATGTTTGCAGAGATGTTTTGATGTGTTTCTGTTCCTTTTCCTTCCCTTCTGTCCTTGTGGGGATGTGTTCTGCCCGATGCTGTAAAGTTCTGATGACAGAAAGTTTGTGCTCCAGTGGATGGTGAGAGTCGAACAGGAGATATTGGTCTGTGTGGGTTGGTTTTCTGTAAACTTCAATGTTGAGACTGTCATCTCCCTCCATATGCACCAAACAGTCCAAAAAAGGCAGCTTATTGTCGTTAGCATCCTCTCTGGTGAACTTGATGTTGTTATCAACAGAGTTAATGTGTCTGGTGAACGCTTCCACCTCCCTGGCTTGGATTTTGACACAGGTATCATCCACGTATCTGAACCAATGGCTTGGAGTTGTCCCCTCATAGGAGTTTAGGGCTCTCTGTTCCACTTCCTCCATGTAGAGGTTTGCAACAATGGGTGACACTGGAGATCCCATGGCACAGCCGTGCTTCTGTCTGTAAAAACTGTCATTGAACTTGAAATAAGTGGTGGAGAGGCAGAGATCCAGCAGGGTGCAGATGTGATCTGGGGTTAAGTTGGTCCTTTTGTCCAAATCCTTGTCCTGTAGAAGTCTTTTTTTGACAGTTTCTATTGCTTCAGAAATGGGTATGCATGTGAACAGGGAAGTCACATCATACGATACAAGAGTTTCTCCCGGGGTCAGCTTCAAATGTTGAACTTTGTTGGTGAAATCAATGGAGTTTTTAATATGATGAGGTGTGTTTCCAACCAGAGGAGCTAAAATACCCGCCAGATGTTTAGCAACATTGTATGTCACTGAGTTCATGCTGCTCACGATGGGTCTGAGAGGTGTACCTTCTTTGTGTATTTTTGGAAGTCCATACAGACAAGGAGTGGCCTCCCCCGGGTACAGTCTATAATACAATGATCGATTGATTGTTTTCTCCTTTTCGAGTTTTTGTAGACAATCAATGACTTTCTTTTTAAAGGTGTTAGTCGGGTCCCTCTTCAGGTGCTCATAGGTGTTACTGTCATTCAGTAGAGCGGTTATTTTCTCCTGGTAGTCCGACGTGTTGAGTATTACTGTGCATCTTCCTTTGTCCGCTGGTAAAATGGTGATGTTTTGGTCTTGGCTGAGTGATGTTATGGCTCTCCTTTCCTGTGGTGTGAGATTTGAGGGAGGCAGTTTGGCACTGGAGAGGGTAGCTGATATTTTCATCCGAAGTTGTTCAGCCTCTGTACCTGTCAAGTTGTTGTTCCTAATCGCAGATTCTGTGGCTGTGATTAGTTCCACAACAGGTATTTCTTGTGGGGAGATGGCAAAATTTAGTCCTTTTGCCAACAAAATTTAGTCCTTTTGTCTGTAGCAGGACCAAGACTCTGGAACAAGTTCCCGCTGCTCGTCAGACAAGCCCCCTCCCTCTCGGTTTTCAAATCCCGTTTAAAGACCTATTATTATTCTGTTGCTTTCAACACCAGCTAATCTGTGCTTGGTCGTTTTATTTATGATCTGCAATGTTTATATGTCTTTTGTTTTGTACTTCATTGTGTGTGTTGCCTGTTTGTTCAGCACTTTGGTTTGGCCTTGTTCCCGTTTAAAGTGCTTTATAAATAAAATGGTATGGTAAAATTCCTCCATTAGAACGCCCTCTGGATCAGAACCGATGCTTGGTTCCATTGGCCCAGTCAGACAGGTTCTGGACCTCCTCTGCAGAGTCAGACCCCCTAGCGGTAGTTTCATTCGGGCCTTAAAAAAAAAATAAAGAAAGCCCGAACCCTTATTTTTTCCGAGCCCAACCCAAAACTGATGGATTAACTGTAATTACAGGCCCAAACCCGAAAAACAAAACAAAAACTATATTTTTCTTGGTTAAGCTTTTACTACTTATCCCCGAGATCTAATCCATTCAACCAAAAGTCTGGATTCTCGAGACATGAACCAAGCCATCATGTAAGGCAGGCAGCCTGACCAGGTCCAGATTTGCTGCGGACGACTTCCTTGTGTGTTGATAGACCAGGAACCAGCCAAATCCAGGAACCAGCCAAATCCAAAAAGCAGGAACCAGTTATCATAAATCCAATTAAATATGCGTCCTTAAGATCCACAGATGACAGCAGAGATAGACACATCATCAAGTCTTCCAAGTCGATGAGATATCCAGCTGTGTGTATGCCAACAGGGCAAATCGGCTCTCCTACAGCCTGTCTTCTTTTTGAAGAAATGTTATCAGTTGTGTTGAGGGACCAACTGACCAAATTGAAGTCCATAGTTATGATTCGGAAGATTTTGTAGAAGAGAGGCTCTCAGACAGTTTCACAGACAAGACAAAGCAAAAGCAAAGCGGAGACTGAGGGGAGACGTCCGCCCTTGAGAAGAGCAAGTGTTGAATGATTGAGTAGGCGGTGAAATCAGCACCTACCGCCTGTATTGAGAAGGTAATATTCAAAGTCAAAGTCAAAGTCAACTTTATTGTCAGATCTGCAATATGTACAGTGCAGGACATACACAGGACCGAAATTGCGTTTCTCTCAGTCCCTCGGTGCAACAGTAAACATCTAAACATTGAAACACTGAAACATATAATAATAGACATAAGCATAAAATAGTAAAACTAACACTGTCCTGAGTTTTTTGCATAGTGGTATAAGAGTATGAAAATTTACACCAACTCTAAAACTAAAACATTAAACATTTAATGAACATAATATTGTCCTGAGTTTTTGCATACTAGTATAAAAAAAGAGTATAAAAAGTATAACTAAAATAAACTAAAGGTTTCTAGCATTGACATTTGCAAAGTGGCAAAGCAGCGTATGAGTCAATGTACACAGTATATGTATGAGGTAGTAGTTGATGTTGTTGTAGAGGCAAAAAGTGGCATATGCAGTAAGGCACATTGGGCATCCCTAAATAAGACCGTTCAGAGCACACTGTATATGTACCAGCAGTGGTGTAGATATTAGAGTAGTGTAAATAAATGTAAACAGTAGTAATTACATGTAAGCAGTAGTAATAAAAGTAAACAGTATTAATAAATGTAAACAGAGAATGTAAACAGTATTATGATTATAGGCAGTGATGTAATACAGACATTAGTGCAAGTATGAGAAGTAGTGCAAACTGTATGAGCACATGACCGAGAGTTTAGTGAAAACCCGTTTGATGACACAGAGTCTAGTGTTAAAAACTTTGTGTTGAGTGATAATATGTGAGAAAGTTTTAGTGTTAAGGCAGTTCAAATGGGAGGGGAGGCAGAGCAGGCAGAGTGTTTAGCATTCTGACTGCCTGATGAACAGAGCTGTCTCTCAGTCTGCTGGTTCGAGCCTGGAGACTCCTCAGTCTCCTCCCTGATGGCAGCAGTCTGAAGCAGCTGTGTAGTGGGTGTGTGGGATCACCTGCCATGCGGTGGGCTTTCCGAGTGAGGCGTTTGCTGTGTAAGTCCTGCAGTGAGGGCAAGGAGGTGCCCACGATCTTCTCAGCTGCTCTCACAATGCGCTGGAGGCTCTTGCGGCATGATGCAGTACATGCACCAAACCACACAGTGATGCAGCTGGTCAGGACACTTTCTATGGCACCTCTGTAGAAGGTGCTCATGATGGGGGTTGAAGCTCCAGCCCTTTTCAGCTTGCGGAGAAAGTAGAGACGCTGGTGAGCCTTCTTTGCCAGTGCTGCAGTGTTCCTGCTCCAGGACAGGTCCTTTGAGACGTGCACTCCCAGGAACTTGGTGCTGTCTACTCTCTCCACTGCGGTGCTGTTGATGGTCAGAGGGGGATGTTGGGCATCCCTCTTCCTGAAGTCCACAACAATCTCCTTTGTCTTCTCCACGTTGAGAGTGAGATTGTTGTGTCCGCACCACAAGGCCAGGCGGCTCACCTCGTTCCTGTAGTCCGTCTCATCGTTGTTGCTGATGAGACCTACCACTGTTGTGTCGTCCGCAA
>JBBPBX010036581.1:9850-31404 GCA_038048925.1 Garcialebias charrua | reverse complement strand
AGTACCAATAAGCAAGACAGATGGATCAGACTGGTAAAGATGTGTACAGTAGTAGGTTAGGCTTGTGTAAGATAATAATGGTATTGTTCTAACAAGTCAGGAGAGTGTGATGGGAAGATCTAAGGAGTACATTGAGGAGCTAGTGAATGAAAAGTAGTGTTGTAGTACTCGAGATCGGTCTTAGTCTTAAGACCGGTCTCAAGAACAATTTTTGACAGTCTTGGTTTTGTCTCGGTCTTGGATACTGAGGACTCAGGACTTTATTTTGAGACTAGTCAAGCCCACAACTGTGGAAATATCACTAAATTGCCAGAATATTGTCCAGCTTAGTTGTTAACATCCTTGTTTTTAATGGATGCAAAACATACTGGTTCAAATACAAGCAATAAAATGGCTCATTGCTAAATACTTTTTTTGTTTCCGCTGTCACGCCGATCCTCTTTCACTCTCACGCATCACTCAGTCAGTAGCTGTGTTTCCATCCATTTTCATTTCGTATTTTGAGCTACCTCGCAAATATGTAAATACAAATTAATGCAGATCAGAAGTGTTTCCATCTACTGGCTTGAAGCGCTTCTACCAAGCCGCGCACAGCGTCATTACGTCAGACGTCAGCGTCATTACGTCAGACGTCAGCACTGCGCATGTCTACAGTAAACAGGAAGTAGCGGTTGAAAACAGAACCCGGCCACACATCTCGTCAAAATCGAGAGAATATTTCAGGTACGTGTTGCTATCGGGCGAGTTGTATTTATTCTGTCATGCCAACTAGTTTTAGCGATGTTACATGTTGTCCGGAGCGGAAACAGCTGAACGTCACGTGACGTGAATTTTCGCTACGTCAGAAATGAGTCGGAAAATGTGTTTCCATTTGTCGTTTAGCGCATCTCAAATCCCAAAAACCACCTCAAGCGAGCGTAAAAACTTTTTAGCGTAATTCAGGAAGTAACCTCGCAATTTGCCGTTTCCATTAAGCTTTTCTGCTGCGCTATTTCAAATTGCGCAGCTAGAAACCTTGATGGAAACACGGCTAGTGTTGCCAGATTGGGCAGTTTACTGCTAATATGGCAGTTTTCATTTGGATTTTACTGGGGACTCTGGATGAAGATTTTTGTTGGATTGGCATTTTGCCACATATTGTTAAACTACCTTGGCTTGTACCAATGTGCGTTCATGTTCAAACAGTATATATACTGTAATAATATATTGATTGGGCAGATTTTTGTGTGATGTGGCAGTTTTTTAACAGATTTGGGGGCTGGAAAACTTTGTCTCTGGTAACAATAATAATAATAATAATAATAAATTTAATGGGCAGCACGGTGGCACAACTGGTAGAGCTGCTGCCTCTCAGCGAGAAGGTTGCCGGTTCAATTCCCGGTCTGGGGCCTTTCTGGGTGGAGTTTGCATGTTCTCCCCGTGCATGCGTGGGTTTCCTCCGGGTACTCCGGTTTCCTCCCACAGACCAAAAAACATGCTTGTTAGGCTGATTGGTGACTCTAAATTGACCCTAGGTGTGAGTGTGAGAGTGGATGGTTGTTTGGTGTGAGTGAGACAGGTCCCTCTTGTAAATGAGTCCCCGTGACTCAACGAGGCTAGCCTGTATAAATAAAGGTTGAATGAATGAATGAATGAATGAATTTATAGCGCACTTTTCATTAACGAAAATATCAAATTGCTACAAAGTGCAACAAAAATCAAAGATCAAATTAAAACAAGTTATAAAATCAAGTAAAATCAATGATAGTATCAATTAAGATTAAAGGTAAAATCATGTGGAGGCAGAGTAGACTCGCTTAAAAAGAAAAGTCTTTAATCCTTGTTTAAAGTCAACCAGTGACTGTGGAGCTCTCAGGTAGCCAGGGAGGGATTTCCATAGGCGGGGGGCAGCCACACAGAATGCCCGGTCTCCCATGGTCCTTAATTTGGTTTGTGGAACGTGAAGGAAATTACTGTTCTGTGATCGAAGAGACCGGGTGGATGAATATGGCGCAAGAATGTCCTTTAGATAATCTGGTGAAGTTCCGTGTATGCATTGGTGTGTGATGAGAGCAGTTTTGTACTGAATTCTGTAGGTGACAGGAAGCCAATGGAGGTTATGGAGAATGGGTGTAATATGTTCAAATTTACGAGCTCTCAATAAAATCCTTGCTGCACTGTTTTGAATATATTGAAGCTTCTGAAGGTATTTACCAGGGATTCCAATAAACAGGGAGTTGCAGTAGTCGAGCCTGGAGGAGACAAAAGCATGGACGAGTTTCTCAGCATCAGAAAAAGTTAGAGATGGGCAAAGTTTGGAGATGTTTCGAAGATGGAAGAAGCAGGTTTTAAACAGATGCTTAATGTGATTTTCAAATTTAAGATGAGAGTCCATTTTTTTAACACTGGAAGACATTGCAAAGTCATTGTCTGGGTGTGGAAGAAGATATCTGTCACATCATCAGTTATAAAATGAGGCTATTTAAATCACAAATAATATACTTGTAACTAATATCTATTTATGTAACTTTTTAGGTGTATATCTACTATAATTTATTGAAACCACTGTGCAACTACAGTACTGTATATGGTTATCCTTGGTCTTGGGTTTGGACTTATGAAGAGTGTTTTGCCATTTCAGTTTTTTTAGGCTTGTCATGTGATGCAAATGCTTCTAATTTAACAGTTGTGTAATTTTATTGTTGAATCAAATGCAGTTACCATACCATACCATACCACTTTATTTATAAAGCACTTTAAAGCTGCTATATGTAACTTTTCTAACAATATATTTTTAACACATTTCTTCACTCTGTCACTAGATTGATGTTAGAGAGGTAATCTCTGAAAAAAACTAAAAAAAAATATTGTCCCCTTGCTTCTCCAGGTGGTAAATAAGCATTTCTAAAAAGAAAAAGTGACCCGCCATTTTCCAGCCAATAAAAACAAAGTTTGTAACCAGCCAATAAAAACTGAGCTTGAATTTGAATCAGCCAATAAAAACAGAGCTTGAATTTGAATTTCAACAGACCACAAGGGGGCAGAGCCATATATGGCTCTGAGGGGGAGGGATCAGAATGCTTTGCTTGTTGAAATTTTTTCTAAGTGCTGCAGTTCTACAGAAACTGCAGACTGAACCTTTAAGCAGTGACAGTGCACACCAAATTGCTGTACAGGGACAGACAGACAAGCACACAGGAACAGATTACATAACAGTAGACCAAACGTAGACACAAAAAACAATGGTGGATAACAACAACAGCAATATGACCAACACAGTGTGATGCACACAGGCTCAGCACAGATCACACAGTGCCAAAAGCCAAGGAAAAATAGTGTGTTTTTAAGCAAGATTTAAAAACTTTGAGGTAGAGGTAACATTCTTGGGCTTCTAACAGAGAAGACCCTGTCACCTCTGCGCTTGAGACAGGTTCCTGGAACTGGGAGGATCAACTGGTCTGCTGATCTGAGAGAACGTGGTGGGACATGCGGCTGGAACAGATCAGAAAGATGGGAGGGGGGAGAGCTGTTTTGTGATTTATAGACATACAAGAGTATTTTGAATTGGATTCGAATGTGAACTGGTAGCCAGTGCAGGGAGGCCAAAACGGGTCTAATGTGCTCTCTTTTGCTTGTGCTAGTAAAAAATTTGGTTGCCGCATTCTTGACCAATTGAAGTCTAGCTATGGAGGTCTGACTGATACCAAAAAGGAGTGAGTTGCAATTGTCGAGCCTGGATGTAATGAATGCTTGAATTAGTGTTTCCAGGTTATTTTTGGACAATATGGGCTTCAGCTTAGACAGCCGCCTCAGCTGGAAAAAGCAGGATTTAACAATCAGATTTATGATTGTTGAGTTTCAGAGAAGGGTCAAGTATCACTCCTAGATTAGTGACTCTTTGTTCCACTAACGATGACAGAACGGATAGGTCGATGCAGTGGTTGGTGATTGTGTCATTGGGTGGGAACAACATAACTTCAGACTTCTTCTCATTGAAACTCAAGAAATTTAAAGCCATCCAACCTCTGATGTCAGCCAGGCAATCCAGTAACGGTTGAATAGAGCGAGTACTGTTAAATCTGAGGGGGAAGTAGATTTGGCAGTCATCAGCATAGAAATGAAAAGATATGTTATGTTTCCTAAAAATAGTCCCTAGTGGCAGCAGGTATAAAGAAAATAAGAGGATTGAGGATGGATCCTTGCGGTAACCCCCATTTAAGTGCTGCCGAGGCTGAACTAAAATATTTGATAGAGACACAAAAGGAACTGTCAGCGAGGTAGGATCCGAACCATTTGAGGGCTGACCCTGTGATTCCCACCCACTGTTCCAACTTTGCAATGAGGATCTCATGGTTGATCGTATCAAAGTTAGATGTGAGGTCCAGTAACAGAAGGAACACAGAATCACCAGCATCTGTGAATAGGAAGATGTTGTTAAAAGCCTTAAGTAAAGCCGTGTCATTGCTGTGGAGAAGTTTAAAGCCAGACTGGAATAGCTCTAAGATTGATGGCCCTAAAACGCTGGCCAAGGACGGAAGATCCAGTTAAAATTAAACACTGCTTGGGATCCACTGTCCAGGAAAAGCGGGAGTGTGGTAAAGACGTGAAAAATAGAGCCCTGGCAAGTTTCAGGAGTGATTTGCAACAAAAGTGTGTCAGCAAAGGTCAAAGGAAAAGTTTACAGGACAGTGATGAAACCAGCTTTTTTATAAGGTTTGTAGGCAGTAGCATTCACAAAATGACAGGAGACAGAACTGGAAGTGGCAGAAATGAAGATGTTGACGTTCACCTTAGGACTGACAAAGATGGATAAGATTAGGAATGAGATTATCAGAGAAGAGGTTGAACAACTGGGAGATACAGTTATAGAGGCCAGACTGAGATGATTTGGTCATGTCCAGAAAAGGGACAGTGGGTATTTTGGGAAAATAATGTTAGAACGGCAGCTGCCAGGAAAAAGAGGAAACATATGGATGCAGTTAGAGAGGACATGGATGCAGTTGGAGTGAGGACAGAGGAGGCAGAGGACAGAGTGACACTATAGCGAACCCTGAATAGGGAAAAGCCGAAAGAAAAAGCAGAAGAAGAATTGTGACAGGACCAAAAATGGAACCAAAAATGGAATCTGCATTTGACAGGTAAGTGGGTATATGTTTTTCAGGTAAGTATTGTCGTTCTTGAAGAAGTTTGGATATGTGTTGGTTATTCTTACTTTTTTTTTCTATAACAGAGGCTCAAGAAGGAGGCCAGGATTTTTGGGAAACGAGATGGAAACACTTGGGTTATAGAATTCAAGGAAGTAAATATGTTACAAGTTAAGCTAGATTAACATAATCTGGCTGTTTAGGTTTGAACCCAAGTGCAGGCTGAGGCAGGAGACTCCAGGTAAAAATAAGTAATTTATTTTACAAACAAAAACACTGGCAGGGCAGCAAAACTTACTTTCATGAGGAGGGAGTAGACATGAGGAGAAAACAACAAACCAAGACACCATGGAAGGGTTGGAGAGTTAGCTAATCCCGGGACACCAAAGGAGAGAACAGATAGAAGCTTTATAATAGCACTAATAAGACGAGAGGGGAAACTGAAAGTTATGCACCATAACTCATGTTCCATGAAGGAAGGGAACGAGGTGCAACATGCTTGCTATGGGAATTGCGCCCCCGCGCGATTACCTGAAGGAATACATTCACACCTTTTACGGCAGGGGGCGTCACCCCGCGTCAGAGGTACCGCCCTTTAGGTACTTAAGCAACTGACGCCCCTCCAACTGTCTCCAAAATTGCACTTCACCTAGTTTTCAGCATTGAAAAGGGCCAGATATGTTGTACCTCGTTCCCTTCCTTCAGGGAACATGAGTTATGGTGCATAACTTTCAGTTCCCTTTCAGTCAAGTTCTCTCGGTGCAACATACTTGCTATGGGAACGTAATCCATTCACGCCCTTAAAATGCTCAGTAAAATGCCTGCTAGTGTGAACGTCTGCCTTTGACCAGTAGGCATCTCAAAGCTACTTTCTATTGTGTGTTAGAAAGAACAGCCTGAGTGACATCACACATGGGTGATTCTTTTTTTGGGGCAACATTCATGTCCGCATGTTTCTCTTACCCTGATTTTTTTCTAAAATGTGCCAAATATTTACAACAAAGTAGTTTAATTATACACTTAGATGTTTGCCATCATTCAAATATAAATGAAATGCATTTAAAATATTATTTTGTACTTTACACACCTTTTTGGTGACATAGATGGTCAATTTTATTGTGTCCGCAGTGCAGTGTAAAATATTTCCTCAATAAGTTTAAACAATAAAATTAAATTAAAAAAGAAATTTCTTCAATAATTTGATTGACTGGACTAAACCTTATTTTATTATGAAACTGAATCTGTTGAAACTATTTTTTTATTTGATATTTTCTTGATATTATACATGTCCCAGTAGTAACTTTCCACCCTGTTAGAATGTTTCCTTTTTGCCCTCAAAAGACTACAATTCCATAAAAGCCATTTACAAGAAGAAGACATCAATTGGTTTTGGAGGGAATTCAACCATGGAAAACAAGTTAAGCTTCATCTGTCACTCTCTCCTTACTTTTTTTAATCTTAAATATATTAAACCTGTATGAGTCAACCTTAAAGTTCCACCCTGTTAAGATAAATTGTGGGAAATGTTTATTTGGTAGAATTTAAAAAACAACATATTAGATTTAGTCATTAAAGGTTTGCTATTCTGTTGAAGGTTAGCTAGCTAAATGTTGACCACATAAAGAGCTACAGCTAGATTAGCTAAAAAAATTCCACCCTGTTATGTTCCACCCTGTTAGGTTTATGAACCAAACAAGGTGTAACAAGGACCTAACAGGGTGGAAATTCAGGTAAAATGTAATCACATATACATGTAATTATTACTTTACCTGTAATTATTATTTTATCCAGCCCTGAGCTTGACCATTATTAATTTCTTATTGCTAAACATGTTAGTGATGTAATAAAATATTTAAAACTTAAAATATTACTCTTTTTATTTTCAAAAGTCCTGAAGCCAAAATGTTGCAGCAAAAAAAGAATCACCCACATAGTAACATCCAAACTGTAGTACTTTGCAAAAGTGTTTAATGAGCTCCAGTTCGCAGTAGCGCAAATTTCTGCAACTGGCACGCCCTTGAACAGTGACCACGAAGTGGCCAAGCCCCTAGTTGAGTGAGCGTGCACTCCAGGGGGCACCTGTTGACCTTTTCTACTGTACGCCCTCTTAATGGCCTCCGTCACCCAATGTGAGAGGCGCTGTCTTGATAGGGCCTTTCCTGTAGCAGGTGCGGCAAAGCAGACGAACAGTTGGTTTGTTTCCCTCCATTCGGCTGTTCTCTGTATGTAAGTGCGTAAAGCCCTCACAGGGCAGAGAGCCTTTAGTCTCTCCTGTTCCTGAGTAAGAACAGGGGCAGGTGGGAAGGAGGAGAGATCAAAGTCTAGACTCCTATGGTTCAAGGTCAAGACCTTGGGAGTATAAGCGGGATTAGGCCTCAGGGTGACCTTTGACCCGTCAGGGGCGAATATGGTACATAACGGATGTACAAATAGAGCGTGGAGGTCACCCATGCGTTTCGCCGAGCAAAGAGCCAGTAGAAGAGCAGTTTTATAAGATAGAAGATCTATCTTAATCTCGCTCAGAGGCTCGAATGGTGGGTCGCAATGAGCCCCCAAGACCAGGCCAAGATCCCAACCAGGGGTCAATGTCCTGCTGGGTTGCTTGGTTCGAAGCACACCTTTCATATATATCATTATGATTGGATGAGCTCCAGGAGTCCTGTGTCCCCAGCCCTCGTGACAAGCAGAGAAAGCTGTAAGCAGTGGTGTCAAAAGTATTCACATTCATTACTCAAGTAGAAGTATAGATACTGGGATTTAACATTACTTCTGTAGAAGTAGAAGTATCAACTCTAGCTTTTTACTCAAGTAAAAGTAAAAAAGTACTGGTTTCAAAACTACTTAAAAGTATAAAAGTAAAAGTAGCGTAAGAAAAAGCAACAACAAAGACAAATGCTTAGGCCGCACCACACATACTATTGTATACAACCCCACCTCCCCCACAAAAATCATTTTTTTAGACTAGATTATATTATATTGTTAATGTTGAAAAACTAGGGGTGCACTAAGCTACCTGTCTTAACTGCATATATGCCCATTGAAAATAGACACATTTAAATGCAAATTTAAATATATTAAAATAACCATACTGTATAGGGGTATTATTGAGCATTTGCCTGCAGTGTGAACGTAGTCTATGAAGTAAAACTTTGTTAAGTTCAGTGAAAACTCTGACAGAAAGAAAATATGTTTTAAATCTGAATAAAAAAGAGAAACAATGTTAGCAAGCAAACCCAGAGCATGTAGCTAGTTCCATGGCTAGTACCTCCTAACCATAGAAAACATTATACAACATTAGTATGTTACTAGGTCACTAGAAGTCAGTAATCAACTGATAAAAAAAAAAAACTTTCAGCTTACCTCAATATTAGGCATGTAACGAGATCTCGCGATATTAAACTCCCGCGATATCTCTCGTTGAGAGGTAACGTTGTCTCGCGAGACGCTAATGCTAGCGCTAGCAGAGCCCCTAGCAAGTCAGCGTCACGGACAGCATGGCTTCGCCGGATGAAGTTGCTATAGAAGACGCCCCAACTACTGATGGAGGGTCCCGGTGCCGCAGACGCCTCTACATTGATGGAGGGTCCCGGCGCTGCCGACGCTGCCCCGGATGTAAAGACACACGCGTAAACACCGGTGTGACCGGTGTTGCCAGATAGAGTCCCACCCACCCAAAGCACTCTTTACCCGCAAAAGTCAGAAGGAAAATCGCGGTGAACCGCCCAATCTGGCAACACTGGTGAGTGACGGCTGCAGATTCAGTGCTGATGCGGATATTTATGTTCAATTTTTGGAAAGTCCTGCGTGAATATCTATATTCTACAAAAAAAAACGGCAAAATGAAAGAAAAGTAACGAGGCTATTTTTAAAAAGTAAGGAGTAGAAAGTACCAGTAATTGCGTGAAAATGTAAGAAGTAGAAGTATAAAGTAGGCTGAAAAATAATTACTTTACTAAAGTATAGATAACTAAAATTTGTACTTAAGTAAAGTAACGAAGTATTTATACTTCGTTACTTGACACCTCTGGCTGTAAGGAACACTTTAATTGTTGAATAAGAACGACCCTTTTCCAGTAGATCCTGAAGGGAGGTAAGGAGCTGAGCCAGGTCGCAAGCATAAGGAATAATATTCCTTTCTGAGCACCAGGCTTCGAAAATGCGCCACTTCTGCGCGTATAAGGACTGTGTTGACCCAGCACAGGCATTCTGCATGGTTTTCACCACGTTCTCCGGTAGGCCCAAAGCCATCAGCCTGTCCTTTTCAGCTAACAGGCTGGAATTAGTTCCAGTCCTTGGCCTAAGTGTCTGGACTGCATTTTCCTGTGTGAGCCTTTAGGGGTCCACCAGGTTGGGGAGAGGGCCTTTACGTTGATGTGTTAACAGACCGCACTGATCGAGTTTTGTCGAAGACAGATGAAGTCTATTAATTTTATTAGATCGAGTTGGAGCAAGGAGCTTATTATTTCCCTCCAAAACAGGATGTATTGGATTGAGGAGCTGCAGTTTTTGTAAACGAGAAGACCTCTTAATTCCATTTGGTGTCTCACCCAGTGGGATAATGTTGTGTCGGAGCAAGTCTGATGCAGCTTTGTGAGTGAAGTCACGTGCTGCTTGTTCACCGCTTGAGCGTTATGTGTCCTTCATTAATAATAAAGGGGTAGCTACAACGTGTGAACGTGGAGATGGTCCTTTGTGACTGGCAGACTTATGGTACATTCAGACCGAACAGCGTTTCAACTTCCAAAAAGCTCGTCACGCACGCAAGTGGACGCACTTGGTGTCCAGACCTACATGGACCAGAACGCCAGAACGTGAAACTGCTGCGGGGTGTGTGGGAGGAGCTTACCGGTATACCGAGTCCTCACTGCACTCCGCCAGGCGAGGAGCTTTTTATTTCTGTCTCTGTGGAGCAGACTTGACTGGTCGTGAAGGACTTGTCGCGAACACACAGCTACAATGAGTTTCTCTTCCATAGTCCATGACTCCGCGGGTTTTTTCTGTGTCCCACAAACAATACGTCACATAGTTGCGCAATACCCCCGCCCCCTCGTTTCCGCGTCACATAGGGACTCTCCCCCTCTCTTCTCCCCCTCTCTTCTCCCCCCGACTCTCCCTGATTGGTTGACACACCAACCAATCAGGTAGAGTTGAGCGGCGTTTGAAAGTTTGAACGGCGAAATCTTCAGCATGGTGAATGCGTGGTTTGGAGGCTGAAGCCGGTTCACGTGCACGGAAAACGCTTTCCAGCACGCTCAACACGCACGCGACGTGACGCCCGACGCCAAGACGCGGCTGGAAGCGCGTCCCCCATTGACTTTGCATGTAAACTGGACGCTCCTGCCGTTGAAATGCTGTTAGGTCTGAATGCACCATTAAGATCATTTGTTGATAAGGAGCCCAGTTTCCTTTCAAAAACAGGAAGAGAAATCTGGTTCGACTCTGATCCGTCTACACCCACAGTAACATGATCAGAGCTACAGTTGTGATGTGTGAGATTTGTGGCTGCCTTGGAGCATCCGTTGTGACTCCTCCATCCTTAGACTCTGTTGACGTGCTCTCCTGTGGTGCGAACATGTCACATGTTCATCTGGTTAATGTATTGACCGGCCCCTCACTCACCATGGAGCGGGGGCTAGAACACGTGTCCTCTCTCAACTCTCTTCGCGAAAGGTGGGAGGTCTGTTCGCTGACGCCTTTGGGTCTGTCCCCTAGAGAAAGGCCCTGAGGCACCCTGCTGGGGTTCATTGAATAGACTAACACCCCATGAGCCGTGAGGGAGGGGGATTTGCCCCCCCCCTTTATGACGACTGACAGGCCAGAGAGGCCCTTACTGTTGAAAATATTTGTGTTGGTGTTGTTGATGTTGTTGTTTTTTAATAGTCAATAAAACAGGGTCTGCTGTTTTATGATCTTTATTCGTGCTTATGTGCAACAACATACATGATTTGATGTCACTCACAGCATGGAGAGCATGGTTTGTGCATGCAACAGAATTATCAGCCATTTGTACTTTGCTACAAATGAAGTCTGAACAAGGTGCGAGCATTCCCGTTATCGCGTGGGCGGGAGGTCGTCTAAAAGGTAAACGTGGCCTGGTTCATCAGGCACGTTTTTGTTGGGTGTCCCGGTTAGCTGAGGAGGCCCTATGCCTGCTCGCCTGGCGTGGGACAAACCTATTTTTGCTCCATGCGTGCTCGGAGCGAGGTTGGCTCGGCGGGGGTCTTTGCCGAGGTTCTTCCTCGTATGCTGGCCGCTTCTGCGGTGGCGCACGCGTCGTCGAGCGGTGCCGAGGCTGTGCAGGTCTGCCTCCAGCAGGCTCCCTGGGGGGGGGGGAGACTCCGACGGGGAATGCCCACCCTGAGAGCTTCAGCCTGCCTGCGCCTTTGGTCCAGCTTGGTCCGGATTTGCTCCAAAGTCTGACCAAATAGCCCCTCCGTTTCTATTGAATGGTGGAGAAAAGGCACCTTTTGTCCCTCCGGGAAATCCATCAGCGTCAACCACAGGTGGCGGATCGCGATGACCACTTCCGCCCTACCTCTGCCTTGAGCTACAGCAGCTGTCCCCATCATACGGAGAACGAAGTCTGTTGCTCTGCGGGCTTCATCCAATAAGTCAGTAGCAGCTTGCTTATCCGAGGTTACCTGCAGTTCCTGGAGTTTTTCCGCAAGGTAAGCCTGCATCATTGCAGACGCATTCATCGCGAGCGCCGCAAGTCCTTGAGCTCTGTAGCACTTCTCGAGGAGAGACGCAGAGGCTCTGCAAGCTTTACTGGGGAGAGTCAGTTCTGTCCTGGTTGGGAGCTAGGTGGGACGCTAGTGTGTCCTCAATCTGAGGCGCGTTGGCTATTCCCACCTTATCCATCCCTTCCACGTCGAGGAACTGTGAGAGAGGTAGGAGCATGGGCGCTCGTGGTTGAGACCAGGTGTGTGTTAGTTCCGTGAGGAAGTCTGGGAACACAGGTATCCTTTGCCTCGTTAATGCCTGCTGTTTTGAATAAAAGTAGTTCCCCGCCAGCCTCGTGACCTGTTGTCGAGGCGGGGGTTCTGGCCAGGGAATGTGCAACGCGTCCTTTGCTCTGTGGCACAGGTCGAACAGGGCAGGAATAGAAAAATCTGTTTCAGGGAGCACAGGTACCGAGGTCCTGGAGAGGTCCTCTCCCGGATCCTCGATTTCGAGCTCTGGTTCCTCCGCTGAAAATTCGCCCAAGGCTGAGATGGAGATCTCGTCTTCATTCATCATGCCTCTGGTGTCGAACTCGACTGTTAGGTGCACCATGGAAGCGAGCGGGTCAGGGCTGTCGCCCTATTTGACGCACGTGCTGTCGTGTAGAGCCATGTTCTCAAGCTCCGGGATCGTTGTGAGGGTCTCTGTAGTGTCTGGGTCCTGTGGTCCAGCCGAGCTTCCCATGGCCTAGGCCACGACGTCCACCCGATGCCGCAACACCGCATCCAACATCTGGCTGCAGTGTGGGCAAGAATCAGGCGCGTCCAGAGCTTATCTTGCATGAAATATACCCAGGCAGACTGGACAGGCTTCATGGGTGTCCGTTGCTGCGAGGGAGAATCCACAGCCACTGGGACAGGCGCGCAAGGTTAGGCACGCCGTCCCGTTGGTTTTCCTTTGAAGTTTTGTCTTTCGCTTTCCTTTCTCCGGAGGCATGTCCGAGATAAGGCGAGCGAGTCCTTCCAGAATCCTTTTTCTTCTTAGTTTGAGTGTCTCCTCCATCGTGTCGCTTTCCTTGGCTAGCCCACTAGGATGTTAGCCGGGGTAGCGGTTGTGGCACAGTTATAACGCCGTGGAGCAAAGCAACCTGTGGAGAGAGGAGAGGAGAAAAATTCGAGGTTATAGAAATGTGCTGGACTAGTACGCAGGGAAAAATACTCTGTGCGCTCTGTGCAGGGAGCGAGCTCACCTAAGGTTGAGCGATGGAACAGCAGAGATGTCCCGCCAAGAGAGGTAGTTCAGGTTTTGCAAGGTTAAGGGCAAAAAAGAGACAGTTGGAGGGGCATCAGTCGCTAAAGGGCGGTACCTCTGATGCGGGGTGACGCCCCTTGCCGTAAAAGGCGTGAATGTATTCCTTCAGGTAATCGGGCGGGGGCGCAATTCCCATAGCAAGTATGTTGCGCCGAGAGAACTTGACTGAAAGGGAACACCTGTAGTGATTAGGATTGGAGGCAGGTGTACGCAGGGAGATGCAGGCAGACTGTAATAGATAATCGACTCAGAGAGCAGCCTGGCAGCAGTATGCAGCTTGAGTTGACTTCTTCAATGATGGGGTGAATTTGAACTTTATTGTATGTGCTTAGAGGGAGTGGTGGCACAGCAGTTGGAGAGGGTGAGCTTGTGATCAGAAGATCACCGGTTCAAGCCCCGGTACTGACAACATAAAACATGTGGGTGGGATAAGTGAAGCAGTCGCATCTGTCCACCCTAATTTGCCCCATTTTGGGCCCTTGAGCAAGGTCCCTAAAGGGGACCACAGATGCAAAATTCACTTTTTAATGTTTTTTTTTACTCAACTTTGGGTATGTATTTCTTAAAAAAACAGTCCTAGGACCAAAAAAATGCACCCAGTGGTTTATTTACTCTAAGTATATTTATTTTTCAGTGATATAAATGTCTCGTTTTCAAATCCTGCGGCTTGTGACGTCACAAGCCGTAGGACAACCCACCCCAACCTGAGTCCAGCCCCTCACCTAGCAACCCCTGGTGATGCTCCACCCACTTCAGTATAAAAGACGTCACGGTTGTTTTTCCTGAGTTCATGTCAGCACAATGGCTACTAGAGTTCGATGTTTCGTTGTTGTTAAAATGCAGTACCGCTAATAACTAATTATCTATCAACGAAAAAACTTATTTACGGGCTCTTAAATCAACCGGACGACTGCTCGCGGACCATATCCGGTCCGCGCCGGATGTGGTCCGTGAAAAAAGCGGTCCCCGCTAGAGAGAGCGTGTATAGCAGTTAGCAGCCAGTGTGTTACTCTGCAGCCTTATTGCTTGTTTTCGAAGAGTCAAACGAAGAGTTTTTAACATGGAGGGTGAACTTATGGATGTTTCTCAGCGGCCTACGCGACGCGTCAGCGCCTCATTTGCCCTGCCCAAAATGGCGTCTGCCTCTGGGTCTGACTCAGGGTCCCCTTTGGAGGGCGGAGTTAATGTAAACAGATTTTTGAAGGGCATGGCTTTATCATAAACAGCTTGTTCAGAACGGAAGTGAGAAAAGGCACAACTAGAAAGGGGATGTTTTATTATCTAAGAATTATTTTGTGCATTACATTGAATGAACATGGTCTGGATAGCCCACAGACATACCATAAAAATTTATAAAACCAATATTTGTTCCCCTTTAACCCCCACCATCTGGGCACCCTAGATAGAAGCTCTCTGCACCACACAGAGGACTGTGGTAGCTCGGTGGTCTGTGGTTGTGTCAGGAATGGCATCCGGCATAAAAAAACAATTGCCAAGTCTTCATGCGACTTAGTTCACTGTGGTGACCCCTGCCGAAGGGAGAAGCTGAAAGGAAAAAAATTTGAATGTGATTAATTATTCCCAGCTTGTAAAATATTGCTTATATTTTTCTCCTCCTATTTGCATTACTTTTAATCAACTTTGTCCTTCAATAGTGTTTAGACTATATAACTGCAGCACAATGTTCAAGCCATACTTGAGAACGCTGCATGGATTTCTGAATAATCTGGCAACAACAAATGTATGGAAGCAATTTGTGAAGAGGAACAAGGCAGTCTAAAATGGCCAGTTTTTTTTCATTGAAACTCTGCAGTGATCATTTTGAGCCAAGGTATAAAAAAAAAATCACATGACCTGGGGCCTCATGTGTCAACCGTGCGTGCGCACAAAAAACTTGCTTACGTCACTATCCACGCAAAACCCCGTATGTATCAAAACTGAACTGAACGTGAATATGTGCGCATCCAGGTACATTTCCACGCCAGCTCCCGAGCACGCGTACGCACGTTTCTGTGGTTCTTGTTCCTTTGGCGACACTTACAGGTGATTCAGAGAAACTGAAGCCCCACAGTCTGTGGTTGACTTTAAGAGCGGCTTGAAGACCTTTCTTTTCAACCGAGCATACTATACTCCTCATGATTCTACTTTTGATCTTAGCTGATACTGTTGTTGATTTTAATTGTTTTATTATTTGTTTTATTGACATTCAATTATGTTGCACCTTGTAGCACTTTGAGATTTTCATTAATGAAAAGTGCGTTATAAATTGAATTCATTATTATTATTATTATTATTATTATTATTATTATTATTATTATTATTATTATTAACTGTTCATGATGTGAAAATGATTAATATTCCCACCAAACACACATGATAACAATTATTACATCCACATGGACGCAAATAAAGGACGCGCAAAGTTGTGCAAAAAATACATTTGACAGGAACGGATTCAGCCTTACTGGAGGATATAATACATAGTGTAACACGCAGATCATTTATTTATAAACAGATATAAGTTTCTGATCTATGATATGGCTTATCAGCCGTTTTCAGGAATAATCCTTTTTCATTTTGGCACTGCGCTCTGGAGCACAACGCATGCATGCACAACGCGTGCAGAAGCAGCGATCAAACTGTTCCCGAGCTTTCCAGAGGGAGCTGGCAGGTCGATCGGGACTGTGCCATTCCAGTCCACACAAAGCCGGATCATAGAATGGTCTCATCCATATGATTCCAAAGGCTGAGTGGTCGCGGTTTGGAGCGCGCGCACCCTCGCCGGTGTTACACGGCAGTGGAGGTGTTTAATAATCTGCGTTTATTGTAGATTTCTCCAAAATGACACGTGAAAGTACACCATATATAACTTGTAGGAGAGTGAAAGCTTCACAGACAAACAGATGCGCACAAGGCTGCGGCGCGCGCTGCGCGCAGCGTTTGGAGACTCCAACATCACGTCATGTCATGAAAACTCTCCACTGAGACGCACAGACTCGTTTCTTCATATCAGCTATTAAATGAACAAAGATCTATGTTCAACCAAACATCCAAGTTCCTCTGTGTTTACAGTAATTATGGTAAATAAACTCGTGCGCAAAGTTAATATTTTCACTCAGAATGAATGGATAAGCCGGTTGCGCACCAAAGCAGGGTGCGCGCACACACAAATACCGACACACAATCACTCGTTCTTTGCGTGATAAACACATTTTATTACTATTCTTACTTAGGATTATTTTCCTCACTCATATTATATTAAATTCATTATTTTCCTGAATCTAGAAATCATTTCTGATCGCGCAGGGATCAAACAAACATGTCCTTCACACATGCAGGAAGTAATTTGCATCTGTTTAACATATGTAAATGAAGGCGTGTCAGGGGAGGTGTCTCACGTGCGCTCAGTTCCACGTTGATTGTGATGTACAAAAGGAATGTGCGTGGATTCCGGTGTACGCACAGTTTGATACATCTGGATTTTTTTGTGCGTACACACTTTTCTGGATTTGACCGTATGTCACTTTTCAGTAGGAAATCCACGCAAGTCTTTGTACATGAGGCCTCTGGTCAATGGTTTTCTGTGAAGAAACTGAAAGTGAAATAAAATTTCCAAGACTCAATGATAGATCCTGCCAGGATCTGAAGAAGTGCGTCACCACATGCTACTACTGCCAGATAAATTCATGATGAGCACCCCCCTACTTGTTAGGGGGTGCTGAGGTAGCTCTTTGGTCAGTGCCGCAGTCTGAGGTCCGCGATCCTGAGCCTGCATGTTTGAGCCCAGGTTTCTTCAAAATAAGTGTAAAACAATTGGCAAATGTTTTGTGTGAGTTAGCTTACTGTGGTGATCCCTTGAGAAGGAAGTAGCTGAAAGAAAAACAAAAACTTGGCTCCTGTTAGTCTTTTAATGCTCCTACTTGCGATACAGACTATCCTGCTGCCATTATTCCAGTCAGCAGGAGTGGAAATAAGTTGGTTTAGGTTCTGGAGGCAATCATCATCTTGATTACCTTTGCTTCAACTTTGCTTTTCAGACAAGTAGCCATGATGGCTTGGGGATTAACTGAGTAAAACTCTGTCAAACTGATAAGATTGAACATCCTACAAGTTGAACTCATGAACTCTGCCTGATCTTCATCTTATTCTTCATCTGAGTTGTATTCCTCTGTGAAAAGGCCTGACAAACTAGACAGAAAGGCTTCTGAAACTCAAATTGAAATCTATCAAAAATATATTTGTATGCTATCGTGATAACTAATGTCAGCCCATCACC
Organism: Garcialebias charrua; assembly: GCA_038048925.1. Classification (NCBI taxonomy): domain Eukaryota; kingdom Metazoa; phylum Chordata; class Actinopteri; order Cyprinodontiformes; family Rivulidae; genus Garcialebias; species Garcialebias charrua. The sequence goes on along the minus strand of JBBPBX010036581.1, from coordinate 14,031 downwards.
AAACACCTTGCATACAAAAACTCCTTAAAAAAGCACTTGCTGATGCAGATGTTGAGCCCAGTTTAAACTACAAAATCAACATAGTTATTGTTACCAAGTTATATAAGCTGCTTATTGAACATTGCCCATGTACTGTACTTCTTTAAAACAAGGACAATAAGTACAAATGTATCAACTTGTATAAATTCTTTAGAAAACAATGTTTATTTTGTTGTATTTTTGAAGTTTGAAACGTGCTACTGTATCCATCAAATATGTCCAGTATTAGGTCTAAATACTGGGCTGATGTAGAACAGTAAGTTAAACTGTATGCTGTGTGTCACATGAGTTATCTCCATCCCTCATCTCATCTGTTGTTTTCTGCTAATCTCCAGAGGATTCCAGGTGACATAGCACACCATCTGACAAAAATATGCCAAAGTTTTCAGAACTTTGAGTACTGTGATCAAACATAAAGCCCCCCCACACACACACACACACACACACACACACACCAGTCACTAGCAGACAGCATGAGCCTGCAAAAATTCAAATAAAAACCAAGAAAATGATTCAGTTGCTACGGTACATCTAAGGATATACCGGTACATCAGAGAGACAACTAACACATCTAGTAAAGTTTACACAAATGAAAAAATAGTAGAATGCTTATTACATATTTTATAAAATGTAAAAAAGTCACTGTAATTCACAATACAGTAGCCCCTCATGTATTGCGGGTGTTAAGATCCAACAACCCCCCCCCCCCCAAATATAAATACCGTATTTTTCGGAGTGTAGGTCGCACCTTTTTATCATTTTTTCATGGCCTGCGACCTATACTCAGGTGCGACCTATACAGTATATGGCTTTTTATCACTTTCGGCGAAACAAATTTTTAAATCCAGCTCATTTCACAATTACGTTCATTTATTAAGGAAAAGTTCAGCTCAGACACATATTTGCTATAATTTTTATCAAACAAATAATTGTTTTTAAGTGTTAATCTTCTTAAAGCCTTGCTGTGCGCTCCTGTGGCAGACATTTGCAGCAGAGCTAAATGTAGGTGCGGCCTATACTCTGGTGCAACCTATATAGGGATTTGTCCAATCTATTGGTAATAATTGGACAATGCGACCTATACTCCGGTGCGACCTATACTCCGAAAAATACGGTAAGTGAAATTCCTCGAAGTAGCGATGTTATATTTATTTTAGTATTTATATATGTTTTAAGGCTTTAGAAACCCATCCCACACTCTTTCAATGTTCTAAACTCTTAAACTTAAATAATTTTATCAACATACATAATGTACTGTGTATGTAGCTACTTCGTACTAAATTTTACTCACCTAGCTCTGCAGAACAGCAGACTTTCATTCTGGTCCAACTTTGTACTGGTCTGACTCGGATCCGTTTCTGCAGATCTACCATGCAGCAACCAAGCCCACAGTCAATTTTCTAAACTATTAAACCTACTTATTTTAACAACATACTTATATGTCCAGTAGCTTCAAAGTTTTACTTACCAGCTTGTCCCCATTCAGATTGTCCATGCCGAACAGTTGAACGAGATGAAAAAGCTGATGGGCTCTGAATGGACTGCCAGACCTTCGGTCATGCGCGGCCCCGCTTGGTGGTCCACATTTGTGGGCTACCAATGCTCAAGATTCACCAATGACAATGGAGGTCTGGTTTTAGTCTGGTTCAGTGCAGCCCTGAAAGCCAAAGTGCTTTTTTGTGTGTGGGGGGAGTAGGCAGACCGGAGGTGGTCAGTTGAGTCCAAGTCTGGAGCCCTGGACCTACGGCAGCGTGTGTCCCCACTCGGAATCCCTTGAGGGCAGAGGCTACCAGCTCTCAAGATTCACCAACCGGTCTGGAGGTCTGGTTCTGGTCCTGTTTAGTGCAGCACTGAGCGCCGAAGCACATTTTGGGGGGTGGGGCCAGACATTTGGTTGGCTGGTAAAGGCCAGAGATTGGCGTCTGAGTCCAAGTCTGGATTTAAAAATTCCCGATGGAGTCCTGGACCTACGGCAGCACGCGTTCAGCAGAAGGAAACAGCACTTCTGGGCGGGGCCCTTTTTTCTACTGTGAAATGTGGTCATCATGAGCGGGAATACAGTGTAAATGGTAAATGATAAATTGAGCTTACTTACCATATTTTTCAGAGTATAGGTCGCACCGGAGTTTAGGTCGCATTGTCCAATTATTACCAATAGATTGGAAAAATCCCTAGATAGGTCGCACTGGTGTATAGGTCGCACCTACGTTTAGCTCTGCTGCAAATGTCTGCCACAGGAGCGCACAGCAAGGCTTTTAAGAAGATTAACACTTAAAAACAATTATTTGTTTGATAAAAATTATAGCAAATATGTGTCTGAGCTGAACTTTTCCATAATAAATTAGCGTAATTGTGAAATGAGCTGGATTTAAAAAACTGTTTTGCCGAAAGTGATAACAAGCCATATATAGGTCGCAGGCCATGAAAAAAAATGATAAAAAGAAGCGACCTATACTCCGAAAAATACGGTAAATACTAAAATAAATATAACATTGCTACTTCGAGGAATTTCACTTGTATATATTGCTTTCCAGCCCCCTATGAGGGGCCCCAAAGCGCTTCACAGTACCAGCCATCCACCCATTCATACACACATTCATACACCGGTAGCGGTAGCCTGACATGCAAGGTGCCATCCAGTCCTACTTAAGTACCGCTTAAGTACCCAGAGGGCGGGGCCTCTGGCGCTGCGGTGACGCCCTAGCCGTAAAGGCGTGAGTATATTCCTTCAGGTAATCATGCGGGGGCGCAATTCCCATAGCAAGTATGTTGCACCTCATTCCCTTCCTTCAGGGAACATGAGCTATGGTGCATAACTTTCAGTTTTATTAGACACAAGTTTACAATAAATTTAATTGCATAGTTAGACAAATTTGACAAAAAACCCTGGTGAGTATTTAAATGTAATAAAAATTTAGCATTTAAAAATATAATCAAAACAAAAGCTAGCTAGTTGATAAGTAAGCTGTGAGATGTGCGAACACCAAGGATTTTCCTGTTGCTGTCAGATGTTTGGCCTTCAACAATATTTCAATTTATTGGGCCTTTATTTTGGATTGCATTATGACTCTCACTCTGCCAACAACTACCCACTTAAGACTTTAATGTCATTTGAAGCATTACGTAGAAAGCAGATCAGTGTTTTGAAATGTGATGCAGAAAATAAAAAGTATATGATGCTTCAGCTTTTGTTTTGAGTGTTTGGTGTTGATGTGATGTGTTAATCAGCGCTATTGTTAACCGCTGTAATTCCTCCCAGCTGCTGATGTAATCTATAAACAGATCTAAAACCCAGTATTAACCTGGAGGGTTTCATGTGTGTAATCACAATATTTTCTTTTTATTTGAAGTATTATCAGGCTGTTTCTCGGTCTATGTGCAGCGACCTCATTATGAACAATTCAGGTAAAAACATACCAGCAGTTCATCTGACCTCCCAATCATTCATCTTCACATTTATTTATGATTTTAAACTCCTTTGCAACAAGTTTGGTGTTGTGTTTTTTGTTTTCTGGGAGTTGCATTTTATTCCTGTTTTTTAGGAGTTTTTTTTAATTTGTTTTTATTAAAACTTGACCGAACTGTTTAACACTGTAAGCAATTAACCTGATCGCTATCTGTTTATACGATCAATGATGTAGTCCACATTAAGGCTAGGTTAGGCTAGAGAATCAGTTTTATTTGGTTTTTCCTCAGACTGATGAAGCCCTTTTGATGGAGGGCGAAACGTCTCAGCACAAAAAAGAAACCGTCCACATGACTTGACTGAACATCATTGAATCAAGTGTTTTATTATGTAGGTAAACATATATGTTTAGCAACCCATTAAAATACACCAGAATACAGAGTCAGAGAGTCAGAGTCAGAGAGTCTTTATTGTCATTTGCACCGCATGTGGTACATGTGATGAAAACGAGATTATGTACACGGGGTCCCAGTTACATCCAACAACAAATGAAAGAGAAAACAGTAATAACATCTAGAATTAACTAAGAAAAACATCAACTAGTAATACACTAAGCCTAATATAGTTGAAATAAACAGCAGCACGAACATGAGTTTGTATGAGCAGATGGTCACAGATGAACACAGCAACAAGAAAACAGATCAGCATCTATGTGATATTTTGCAGTGTTTATTTT
>JBBPBX010036580.1:8586-27096 GCA_038048925.1 Garcialebias charrua | reverse complement strand
TGGGCTGTTAGGTCCCTGTACGACCGGTGTCAGAGCTTGGTCCGCATTGCCGGCAGTAAGTCAGGCTCGTTTCCAGTGAGAGTTGGACTCCGCCAAGGTTGCCCTTTGTCACCGATTCTGTTCATAACTTTTATGGACAGAATTTCTAGGCGCAGCCAAGGTGTTGAGAGGATCCGTTTTGGTGGCCTTAGAATCGCTTCTCTGTTTTTTGCAGATGATGTGGTCCTATTGGCTTCATCAGATCGTGATCTACAGCTTTCGCTGGAGCGGTTTGCAGCCGAGTGTGATGCGGCCGGGATGAGGATCAGTTCCTCCAAATCCGAGGCCATGGTCTTGAGCCGGAAAAGGGTAGCATGCCCTCTCCGGGTCGGGGAGGAGGTCCTGCCCCAAGTGGAGGAGTTTAAGTATCTCGGGGTCTTGTTCACGAATGAGGGAAAACTGGAGCGTGAGATCGATAGGCGGATAGGTGCAGCATCCGCAGTGAAGCGGGCTCTGTACCGGTCTGTCGTGGTGAAGAGAGAGCTGAGTCGAAAGGCAAAGCTCTCAATTTACCGATCGATCTACGTTCCCACCCTCATCTATGGTCATGAGCTTTGGGTTGTGACCGAAAGAACGAGATCTCGGATACAAGCGGCTGAAATGAGTTTTCTCCGCAGGGTGTCTGGACTCTCCCTTAGAGATAGGGTGAGAAGCTCAGTCATCCGGGAGGGACTCGGAGTAGAGCCGCTGCTTCTCCACATCGAGAGGAGCCAGTTGAGGTGGCTCGGGCATCTGGTTAGGATGCCTCCTGGACGCCTCCCTGGTGAGGTGTTCCGGGCATGTCCCACCGGGAGGAGACCCAGAGGAAGACCCAGGACACGCTGGAGGGACTATGTTTCTCGGCTGGCCTGGGAACGCCTTGGGATTCCCCCAGAGGAGCTGCTCCAAGTGGCTAGGGAGAAGGAAGTCTGGGCCTCCCTACTTAGGCTGCTGCGACCCGACCCCGGATAAGCGGACAAAAATGGATGGATGGATGGATGGATGGATGGATTGAAACACTTTTTGGTTTGCTTTAACAACATTTTGTCTACTAATTATGTTATCAAATGTTGGAATATAGTACCTGTTATCACTTGTTGTAGTGGAAGACTGAATACTGGTAGATGATTTCCTGTAAAATTCACAATGTTATTTGAAAGTAGACAGAAAGTCATAAAATATCTACATTAGACATTGTAAATGATAATGCTGCATAGATTGTCAGCAAGGTATTACCATGTTGCCTTGTAATATTTCGTGTCATCTATTGCACTATAACTATTCTAAGTGTAGACCATGAGCAAATGTGCAGATACAATTTGTCAACTGTTGTCAAAATCTTACTTCTAACCTACAAAGCTCTCAACAACCTAGCTCCATCTTATATTTGAGATCTTGTTGTTCCATATTTTCCTAACAGAGCACTTTGCTCTCAGACTGCAGGTTATCTCATGGTCCCTAGAATTTCCAAAAGCAGAACGGGAGGAAGATCTTTCAGTTATCAGGCTCCTCTCTTGTGACGCTCTCAACCTCTCAATGATACCACATTTTTCTGTTTAGGTGAAGATATAGAACAAATGTTGGAATTGATAAAGACAGAATTTGTCAAAATACAAACTTGGTTTAAAATCAATAAATTATCATTAAATCTAGAAAAAACTAATTACATGATATTCAGTAATAAAAAGAAAACTGTTGATGTTCCACTCAAAATTGAGGGTGTTGAGATTTGTAGAGTGAGTGAGGTGAAGTTTTTGGGTGTTATCATTGATGACAAACTGACATGGAAACAACACATAAATTCTGTAAGAATAAAAATAGCTAAATCGATTGCAGTACTGTACAAAGTCAGAGACCTATTGAATGATAAAGCTCTGTATTTGTTGTATAACACAATCATTGTTCCACACTTAATCTATTGTATTGATGTTTGGGGGAAAGCGTGTAAAACAATCACAAAGCCTATTTTTGTATTACAGAAAAGAGCTGTAAGAATTATCACTAGAAAACATTACTGTCATCCATCTAGTACATTATTTTATCAACTGAAGTTATTGAAGTTCCATGATTTGGTAGATTATAATATTTTATCAGTTATGTATAGGGCTCAAAATAATGCATTACCTTTAAATATCCAAATGCATTTTGTTAAAAGACAAAGTTGTTATAATCTTAAGGGGACAGAGATGTTTGTAAAACCACAATTCAGAACTAGTTTGAAGGGACGTTCTACCTCAATCCAGGGAATTAGATTATGGAATGGCTTGGAGAATGTAGTTAAAAATGCCAAGTCAATGTTTACATTTAAGAAAATGATCAAAACGAATGTGTTAAAAAAATATATATGAAATAGCGTAATGTGTATTGTATTAGTTAGAAAATTAGAAAGAGTTAGTCATTTTGTACTGTTGGTTGAAGATTATTATTGTTTAATCTGATTGTTGGAAAAAAGGGGCAGATATAATAAGATTTATTCTTCTTTCTGCTACCTTTCATTTTTTTATATTTTGTACATTATCATTTATGGGATTGTCTTGTATTGTGTTTCTTTTGTAAAAAAATGAACAAATTTAATAAACATAAACATAAACCTTGACCTCTCTAAGGGATTTTAAACAACTTCTAAATTCATGGCAGAAACCATTGTAGACATGTTCCTTTTTTTAGTATTTTATAATGCTTTATAATGTACCGTTAGCTGTTTTTGTTTAATTTTTTTATACGATTTCTTCCATTTACTACATACCTGTGACCATCTGTTGTAGGAGATGGACTTGTAGTGGTTGAGTTCCTGTGAAAGAGCAGCCTGTTTGAAATGGATTCTTAACTTTAACTTTAAATCCTACAAACTTTTCAAGCTTTGTTTTAAAAGGTAAAGTTGTATCAATGAGTTTATATTGTGGTACATTCTGACACATTTTCTTACCATGTTAAATCTAGGCCTTCAAAGTGACTTGTGGTCGAATGCGTAATGCTCATTGGTCTTACTTTAGGACATGGCAGAGTACTCCCATTACCAAGGGGAGTAAGATCTATCAAATGACAAAAAAGGTGGGTGGGATCAGAATATAAAGGAAAAAATATTACATTAAATACTTCAAATGTTCAACTATTCTAAACAATTCTGACTTTTTCTAGCAATCTATCAAAACATTTCAATGTGATAAAAACAAACATCCCAAAAGCAATAAGTCATATGGTCAAGTACTGTATCTAGTTTTGAATACAGTGTTCAAACCACACCTGAACAATATGGGATCAATGATCAAGGACATATTTCTCACAATATTTACATTTCAGTTAAACAAATAATTTTCTCATTGAAAGATTTTCAACTTACCTTCAAAGTTAAACATAAAGATAGCACTCCCTCCCTTGAGGAAATCTCTGAAATGTAATTCCTCCAATGTCATTAAACACATGTACCCAAACAACATTCCACCATGGACCAATTCAGAATTCTCATAAAAAACCATCCTTGGTGTCTTGCGAGGATTGTCCCAGAGAATTGTATCTGTTAAATAAAAACATTTTCCAGACAAAAATGAATAGATTTAAAACATTTTGTTTTTAATTTTATACCTCTTTGCTCTGTAACCATTCCTGTTAAAACTCACCATTCAATTTCAGACTGTTTTGGCTGGATGTGAAACTCATCTGTTTTGACATCTGTTGTTGCATGTTGGGGTTCTGATCCAGCAATTGGAAAGTCATTTGCTTGTGCAGGCAGGGCCATTTCAGCTGCTCATCATTGTCACCAGACAAAAGTTGCGCAAACATTCCAACATATGTCTTGCAGAGTACAACAGCTACCCGGTAGGCATAGCCATCTTTGGAGTACTGCCGTGGACTGTATAATCGGGTTCCAGTGTTGCTACTGTTTAAACGAGTCTCAAATTCATCAATCTGCAAAATAATATGTGGACACTCTGACTCAGAGAGATTGATGTCATCAATGGAAAATCCACCTCCAGAGTCCCCTGCTCCTTTTTGAACTTCAAACACCACCTGGAATTGCTTAGTTGAATTGAGAGAAACATGGTGAAGCTTCCAATGAGATGTTGGTGGACCTGCAGGGTGGATTTTGGATTACTATTTTAGGCTGTTGACATTTCATATGGTGCAAAAGTGACTATGCAAAAAAAATCAAAATTTACCAGTGATCTGTCCCATGAGTTGGAGGGTTCCTTTGGGGTCCTGTTCATTGTCAAACTCTCTGATCCAGATGTTGAGTTCATCTGAATCATTTCCACTGTGATAATAGTAGAAATGCAGACACTGGACTCTACATGCCCTTTTGGGGTGCATCTTTTGTGTTTCCAGTTGGGCTGAATCTCCTTGTTCACTGGATGCTGTGCTAGCATGAATAAAGTATCCTTCTTCCTGACCTAGAATAATGTCCAAAACGTTATAGCAGATTCTCAATTTTTTTTTACACGTAACAAACAAAAAATAAATAAAGAATTTAACACACAATTTAGGTGTTCCACTTCATTTCTGGGTGATTTATATTTTAATACAACAAATAGTACTTTGCTAGAAAATCACAAGATGTTTAAAACTTTAAACGTGGTTCTATTTTGTGTATGCTACACCCTTTAAAAGTTGTCGCTATTTGGGTTTACCCGTGCGCAACGTGCCAAAACACTGAAAACTTCTAGTCCATGCCCACCTGCTGTGGGCCCTACCCGGTCCGTAATAAAACCGCATCTGGACCGGAATTCGGCTCCCATTTTTCTTCAGCCAACGCTAATAACACAAGATTACTTCACAATGACTTCAACTCAGAAGACCAGCCGTCTGTGCTCCGTGTGCAAGATGGGCTACATCCTTCCAACGGACCCGCACACTTTCTGCGAAGGCTGTCTGGGAGCGGTACATGCTCGACAAGCCTTGGATTCGCGTTTCTCCTGCCCAGCCTGTAAATTTTTCTCGGCTGAGGAGAAACAGCGCCGGTTAGAGCTCTTTTCCTCCGAGGAGGACGAGTTTCAACTGAGGGGAGACGCTTTGCTCAAAGATTTTTTTAGAAGAGCTGGAAATGCAGTTCGCGAACACGTCCCCCTCCGACACTGAGACAGCTAGCAGCCGCGACCCAGCCTGCCTTTTTGGAGGCTTGGAGCCGGCACCGTCTTTTTACCCTAGAACTGAAACCGCTAACAGCCACGACCCGACCTGCCTTTTTGGAGGTTCGGTGCCGGCACTGCCTTCCCGCCCTGGGGCTGAAACAACTAGCGGCCGTGGTCCAACCTGCCTGTCAGGAGGTCTGGACCCGGTACCGCCTCCTCGCTCCGAAGCTGAATCAACGAGCAGCTGAGCTTCATCCTCTGGAATTTTTGAGCAGGCACTGCCTTCAATGCCCCCCTGTGCAACCAGGGGTCATCTACCACTCTGCTCCACATTCTCCCAGAGATAATCGGGAGGTCTGCGAGAGCTTGCGGCCAGGAGGTGCCCGAAGAGATGACTCAGACCACGTCGACCCCGCTGGCGGGAAGGTTTGCCGCCCAGCACAGTGGGTGCCCGGACCCAGTCTGGCCTTGTTTCCTGGCCGTGTCTGCCCTACTTCGGGGCTCAACAATGACCACCTGAAGCTTAGGGCCCCCGTCACCTCCTACGCGGCCATCACCAAGGTACAAGGGCTCATGGACAAGGGCTTCCCTACCGTTCCCCCACTAGAGCCCAGCTTGTACGTTGTCTTCGGTTTGAGAGCGGCGAAACACGTCGGCGCGACGTATCACTCCACCCTCCCTCAGTGACCAGCTCACCACGAAACTGATGGACAAGATCCATCAGTGTTCGTCCCAGGTGGGTGCAACAACAAATAACATCACACTGTTAGCCCTTAGCATCGCTAAGTAGGCAAAGGAACTGTCCTCTACTGAACCGGACAAGATCGGCACGGCAACGGACACGATCACTAACCTCTGTGCAGTGCGTATAATGTGCTCTGCCCGCATCTCGTCCTGGGAAACATTGTTACAGAGACAGATGTGGTTAAAATTGTCTCCATCCATCCCAGAGGATGACAAAAAGGAACTACTCTAAGGTCCTGTGTCTTCAGAGGGCCTTTTCGGCCCCCGTTTTCAGTCAATTCTCAACCAGCTGCAGTCCTCATCAGAAGCCCTCGAACAGGTGCGTAAACACGCCACCCTTCCCCAAGCAGACCCCCGCGCTACCCGGGCACCTGGTTGCTGGCGGGATCAAAGTAGGTCCTACCGCCAGCAACAGAAATTCACCACAGCCGTTGCATCTTTTCATGCACCTCCTCCATCAGCTTCTCTCAGGGGACACATGTCCCAGGTGCACCAGAGACCTGGGACTTTCCGAGGCAGAGGTCGACAGCAGACCTCATGGTTGAACCAGACACAGGACATGAGGAGAAGACAGTTTAATAAATGACAGTTTGCTAGGGATGTGTTTAATAAAATGAGCAGTGTTTTTAAAGTGAAAAATAAAAAACCTGGGCTACTCAAAAAGCGGAGTTTTTTTATTAAGACATGTTGAATTCATCTCTCCCGTTTTTTGTAAACACATCTCCCACGATGAATGAGAAAGTTGACCCGAGGCAACTTTTTCAAAGGTGAGCAAAAAGGAAAACTGTTTAGTTGTAATGTTATACAAACAGAAAGCCGCGCTGCTGCGCGCAACAAATCTGGCATGAACCCAACAGCCCGTCTCCCTGCATGTCAGAGGAGACGAGCGCTGACAGCTGTCAGGGGACACAGAGTGGTAAGATATTTGACAATGGGATATTGTACAAACGACACAGAGGTTTTTCTGACTCCACACACTCAGCTAAAATTCAGGAACCTGCATTTGAACTAAGCGAGAGTTTTATGCGGGGGTTTCTCGTCCCTCTCTCCTGTCAATCAGACTGAAGCAAAGACTGACAGCGAACCAACACGAAAGAGTCATTTGTTTTGTTCACCCATTAACGCTGGTTCCTCTGCACAACCAGGTACAGTCAGGGAACACTGTAAGAACCGTTATGGAGAAGCTGATAAACGCCCCTTTTCATGCCAGCCTCCCATGGTTCAATTCAGGCACCACCCACTTGGCTGCGGTAGAAGCTCAGTTATTATCTCTCACGAGACAAAACACTCAGGCGTTCCCACTCTCGAGGTGCAGCGCAGCGTGGCAACAAACTTGCACTTTAAACAAGTGGCTAAATCGTTTAATTCACAAAGGTTACACCCTGTAGTTTGCAAAAACATCACCAAAATTCAACTGAGTGTTAGAAACAAAGTTAACATCTCCAGAACAAGGTGTAGCCCTCCAATCAGAATTGAAAGGGCTCCTAGAAAAAGACGTGATCTCCAGAGTTCCTTCGGGAGATGAGAAAAACCGACTTTTACTCCCGGTACTTCCTGGTTCCAAAGAAATCGGGGGGGCTCAGACCAATCCTGGATCTGTCAGCCTTCAACAAATTCATCATGGTGACTGTGAAACGCACGCTCAAATATGTGACACAGGGGGAGTGGTTTGTGTCTATAGATCTGAAGGATGTATATTTTCACATCCCAATAATAAACAAGCACAGGAAGTTCCTCAGTTTTTCCTTTCAAGGGGCCTGTTATCAATACAACCGCCTCCCCTTCAGATATGCACTAGCTCCATGCACTTTTTCAAAGTGCATGGAAGCCGCCCTTCAACCACTTTGAACGACGGATATGAGAATCCTGTTTTATCTGGACAATCTTCTATTGTTATCTTGGTCCAAAAAAGAGGCAGAGACACAAACAGTTGTTCTAGTGAAACATCGGTCTCATCTGAGCTTCACCATAAACTGGGAGAAGAGCTCAGTAACTCCGTCCCAACGAATCACATTCCTGGCAATAAATTTAAATTCAGTGAGCATGACAGCTGTTCTGTCAGATCAGAGAAAGGAATGTCTGACGTTACTGCTCCAGCTTGTCCGGCCTCGGAAGACAGTAACAGCTCTAACAATCATGAGATTAGTAGGAATTATGTCTGCTGCATACGTGGCCGTCCCACTGGGGTTCTTGTTTTTTCGCCACCTGCAAAGATGGTTCAATCGACTGAAAATCGACCCTATATGTCACAAACAGCGCCTGATCACCATCCCACCATCTGTGAGGGTGGACCTGATCCATTAGGGGAATCCTTTGAAGTTGTCAGAAGGGGTTCCCCTGGGTAAAGTGACATCATTCACATTGGTGTTCACAGACGCGTCCCTCTCCGGCTGGGGAGGGACTTGCCAGTCACAAACAGTAGGAGAGGTGTGGCCGGCCTGCTCTTTTTTTTCACATAAACGTACTGGAACTCCTCAAAGTATAGAAAGTCCTCAGATACTTTGCCCCACTGGTCCAGGACCATCATGTAATGGTCCACACGGACAACTGAACCACAGCAGCGTACATAAATCGCCAAGGGGGCGTGCGTTCAGCCCAGCTGCTGAACATAGCTAGGAAACTGCTCTGTTGGATGTGCGCACTTAAAATCAATCAAATCCGTTTATATCCCAGGCATTCTAAACAAAGGAGCAGATATTATGTCGAGAGGAGGCCTGCTGGACAGAGATTGGTGCCTTCACCCAGATCTAATCTCACAAATCTGGAGCAGGTTCGGGGGAGTGGAAGTGGGCCTGATGGCCACTCGAGAGAACTCTCAGTGCGATCTGTTCTTCTCTCTAAACCCATAGGATGATCCCCCATTAGGAGTGAACGCGTTTGCGCACAAACCGTGGCCCAAAACGCTAATTTATGCCTTCCACCCAGTTCTTCTGTTACCAGCACTGCTGGAGAGGGTGAGAGAGGAGAAATTGACAATGATTCTGGTCCCTCCGGAACACACGAATGCCCCATGGTTCCCGGTTCTGTAACAGCTGACGAGTCAATCATGGAAGCTGCCATGGAGAGACGATGCGCTCCTCCAGGCGGGGGGAGCAATCAGGAGTTTTCCCTATAATAAGTCAACACCTGTGGGTTTGGTCGCTAAACGAGAACGCTTAGAAAAATTATTTTTTTCTAAAGACGTAATATGCACCATCCAGGGAGCATGCGCAAAATCCACTACGGCTGTTCACACTTCTAAATGGGCTGCTTTTCAGCGATGGTGCCTATAAAAAGGAGGTGGATCCAATTTCATGTCCCCTAGGCTGTATCTTATACTATCTGCAGCTGCTGTTGGACAAAAATTTAGCTTTCAGCACAATTAAAACTTATGCTGCAGCGATTTCTTCCTGTCATGAAGGTTTCAATGATAGAACAGTTTAAATCACCTTTTAACAAAACGGTTCCTGGCTTGACACGCACTCTGGCACCACAATGGGACCTAGTATGCATCCTCAGTGCAATGACTAAAGATCCGTTTGAGCCTTTGGGCCTGATACCTTTGAAGTATCTGTCATTTAAAACAGCTTTGCTATTAGCTCTGACGTCAGCTAAAAGAGTGAGCGACTTGTCAGGTCTGTCCATCGCTCCTTCTTGTCTCAAAATTCAAGGAGATGGAAGTTCAGCAGAACTCCGGCCAAATCCTGATTTTATACCCAAAAGCATAACAAGTTCGTTTGGGTCCAAAGTCATTACGCTGGACGGGTTCTGTCCTCCTCCTCACAAAATAACGGAGGAGGAACAATTGCACCTGCTCTGCCTAGTACACACACTCAGGTGTTATGTGACACGCACAACCACAGTGCGTGAATCCGATCAGTTGTTTGTACACTTCAGGGAATGATCACGGGGTCAGCCTTTATTTTCCTAACGTTTGTCACATTGGTTATGTGAAACTATTTTGCATGCTTACAGTTCTTTGGGCCTCCAACCTCCTGAAGGACTCAGAACTCATTCCACCAGAGAGATTTCAACCTCCACGGCTACAGATGAGTGTCTGTGCAGGACATTTGCTCTGCAGCCTCGTGGTCGTCACCGACCCCCTTCATCCATTTTTATTTACGAGATGTCTCTAGCTCTTCACTGACACAATCAGTTCTCAGAGTTATGGCAGAGTGATTGTTTTTCAGTCAAACAACTGTAAAATAAATAAAATTAAATTAAAACATGAAAGGAAAAACAACAATTAAACAATTATTGACAAAATAACATAGCCTTGTTTTTGTCTTTATTTGATAGATGTTGTTTCTGTATAAATATTCCTTCAAACAGAAAAAGCCTTCTTCCTCATTGGAAATGTTTCCGTACCTATTTCTCCTTTGCCTGATATGAATAAAAATTCATTCAGATAAGATCAGGCATAGAGGTTTGCACGCCTGTAACTCAGTACGCACCAGCTGCATGGATTAATGGTGTGTAATTACGCTTGAATCAGGTTTGGATGGATGTCAGAGTGTTGTTATAGTCCTCGGTCAGACCCAGTGAGGCATGGACCATATCCTGCTCCGCCCTTTAAACCCAAATAGTGACAGCTTTTAAAGGGCGTGGCTTACACGAAATAGAACGTTGGTTACATATTGTAACCCCAGATTCTATGAGTGTAAGCGTAGCCCTTTAAAACCTGGGCCTCACAGGCTTTCAAATGGATGAAGAAAAGAATATGCCTTTTGGGAGCTGAACTCTGATCCAGATGCGGTTTTATAACGGACCGGGTGGGGCCCACAGCAGGTGGGCATGGAATAGAAGTTTTCAGTGGTTTTCCGCGTTGCGCACGGGTAAACCCAAATAGCGACAACTTTTAAAGGGCTACGCTTACACTCATAGAATCTGGGGTTACAATACGTAACCAACGTTTTGATTGCATCCAAGAAGAAAGAATCAATGTATTTTTGAAGCATTTGTTTCAAATTTAAAAGACAATTGTGTTTAAAATATTAAAAATTTATCTGGAAGTGAGAGTCCTATATGAACATGGAAAAACAAAAACATATAAAGAAAAAAAATCACCACTGTGTTTAATTTGTTTAATATTTTGTAATAGGACATGAAAATCCATAGTTACCAGAAACTCTTTTCCCACTGGGTAGAGTGGTGTGGTCAGAGCTTGGACCCCCATCTGCTTTTGTAACCACTTCCCAGCGACTGCCATTTTGAGACCTCTGATTCATTTCACACATTGTCCCATTAGAAAAGCCACAGTAAAACATAAAGGCAACTGTTGAATCTGTGGAAATGAATGAGATTTCAGGATTTTTATTATATTTACACCAGACCAAATTTATCTTATGATAAATATGCATAATGACAATATGAAGGCACTTTTAGACCCTTGAAATGTGAATTGAATAATAAATAAAAAAAACTAAACTGTTATATTAATAATCATAACAATAGGCAGACTTGAGCCCCTAGGTATAAACTTCTACTGGTTTATTAACATAAGTATCAAACAGTATATACTATCAGTGTCTCAATCATGTATCATATGTGGCTACCCTAAATTAAATTAAAACAAATTATATTTATGTAAGCATTGCCAATTTAAACTGGCACCAGAGGTTTTTGATCAGTGGATCGTCAACCTGTCACGGCCCTCAACTGTTAAATCGTAGGTGAACGTTTATGATTTTACCTCGGATTCTACCTCGTCCATTGATACCTGGACTATTGAGAATGAACTTTCTGGTTTATGATTTTACATTCTCATTTTCGCTTTTACAAGAATGTGAAACAGGCCAAGTCACAGTACCTCTCCAATTTAATCTCCACCAGCTCCAACCGGCCGAGGACGCTTTTCAGCACACTCCAGTCTGTCATCAACCCATCTGTCAATGTTCTGAAAACTGCCACACAGTCTACCTGCGATGACTTTCAGAGCTATTTTGTCAACAAAATAGACTCTATCAGGCAGAACATTGTCAGTTCATCCAACACCATCCAGTCATGTACCTCTGCAATAACCACAGCTGTTTTTGACCAATTTGACCTGGTCTCACTGCCTCACCTCACCAAGGTGGTTCAGCAGATGAAACCAACTAACTGTTCTCTGGACATCATTCCCTCTAAAATGTTCAAACAATCCTTTGATGTAATTGGTCCTTGTGTTTTGTCATTTATTAACAGCTGTCTATCTTCAGGTTTTGTGCCATCTGCTTTCAAACACGCTGTGGTCAGGCCTCTTCTCAAAAAACCAGGCCTAGATCCTACAGCTCTCTCTAATTTCAGACCAGTTTCCCATCTGTCATTTCTATCAAAGGTCCTAGAAAAGATTGTTTTTATTCAACTTCAATCTTTTCTAGAACTCAACAACCTGTTTGAAAAATTTCAGTCAGGTTTTCGAGCTCGTCACAGCACTGAATCTGCACTGCTCAAAGTACAGAATGACATTCTTCTGTCCCTGGATGCAAAAAACCCTGCTCTGCTGGTGATGTTAGACCTCTCAGCAGCTTTTGACACCGTCGACCATCAGGTACTAATCAACCGCTTGTCTCAGCTGGTTGGCCTCCAGGGAGCTGTGCTTGAGTGGTTCAAATCTTACCTGTCTGGGAGAACTTTTTCTGTCATGATAGGCGATCTGTCCTCCTCTTCATCAACCCCTCTGACCTCTGGCGTACCACAGGGATCTATTCTAGGGCCAGTCCTCTTCTCTCTTTACATGCTGCCATTAGGATCAATCATCACACGTCATAACCTGTCTTTTCACATGTATGCAGACGATTTACAAATCTATCTGCCAGTCACTCCCAACCCCTCACTCAGTTCAAACACTCTTGTCAACTGCTTAAATGACATTAAGCACTGGCTCTCTCAAAACTTCCTCCACCTAAACACAGATAAAACTGAATGCATTTTATTTGGTGCACCTGGTGACACCAGCAACATCCTTCCCAGTCCCAGTGTTGGTTTTCCCCTCCCCCACTTCAACCCGGTGGTCAGAAATCTTGGAGTGCAGCTTGACTCCAACTTAAAGTTTGATAAACAGATCAGTTCTGTTGTCAAGACCAGCTTTTTCCAGCTCCGTCTGCTCTCCAAAGTCAAGTCATTTCTCAGCCGTGGTGATCTGGAGAAGGCCATCCATGCCTTTGTGACCTCCAGACTTGATTATTGTAATGCTTTGTATGTTGGTATTAATCAATCCTCCATCTCCCGTTTACAGCTTGTACAGAACTCTGCCGCGCGCTTTTTGACCAACACACGAAAATATGAACACATCACTCCTGTCCTGTCCTCTCTACACTGGCTCCCGGTTCAGTTCAGGATACAGTTCAAGCTGCTGCTGTTTGTTTTCAAAGCTCTGAATGGACTTGCTCCTCTGTACATCTCAGAACTTTTGAAAGCCCATCAGCCCGGCAGAGATTTACGCTCTGCCAGTCAACACCTGCTGGAGGTGCCTCGCTCAAGGTACAAACAATGGGGAGACCGGTCATTTTCTGTTGCCGGCCCAAAAGCCTGGAACAGCCTCCCCCTTGAGCTGCGTGCCACCTCTGATCTGACTCTGTTCAAAACCAGACTGAAGACCCACTTGTTCAAAAAAGCTTTCAGTGTGTAACTTTTATTACTTTTGGTATTTTAATATGTAGCATTTTTTATTTCCATTGCCTTTTTATTTCCACTTGTTCAAAAAAGCTTTCAGTGTGTAACTTTTATTACTTGTGTTATTTTAGTATGTAGCATTTTTTATTTCCATTGCCTTCTTTTATTGCTGTTGTTTCTTATTCTATTTTCATTGATTTATTGTTCCAGTTTATTCATCTTTTTATCCTGTTAAGCACCTTGGTCAATGCAAGGCATTGTAGGAAGGTGCTATACAAATAAAGTTTATTATTATTATTTATTATTATTAATAAGTAGCAATATGCAGTTTCTGTCAATTTTAACATTTCTTTTGATATTATTAACTAAACTCATTCAAACAGTCTTCAGCCACAGGGATGAAGGTAAAAAATAATACTAATAAACAAATGCTATTTAGGAGGTGTATCTTTTTCTTTGAGATAGACATAATGGAATTAAGAAAACCTGCAGTATAATACTCTTTGAGTACTTTATATGAAAATCTTTTAAAAAATGAATTTGAGATCCTTCATATTGTTTGTACATAGGCCTTGAGATCATGTACAGTATAGTGTGACACCCAGTGAGCATTTTTTTTTAAAAATGTCAAGACCAAAATCAAATAAAATTTGACGTAAAAGTTTAAATGGTACAGGGAACCCTCGACTTACGAACGAGTTCCGTACCTAAGGACTGTTCGTATGTAGAAAAAAACGTAAGTCGGATCATATAGTAAAAAAAAAAATATATATATATACTGTATATATATATATTCTTTATAAATGAATACATGTACAGTACTGTACAGTCACCAAGCACTTAGCCTATCCTAACACAGTTTTTAAAGATGAAGGAATGAGTTGAATTGTCTCCCTTTCACATAAAGGGAGCTAGCTCCCTTTATGTGAATGGTGCCTGATAGGGAGGAGGGAGACAATTCAACTCATTCCTTCATCTTTAAAAACTGTGTTAGGATAGGCTAAGTGCTTGGTGACTGTACAGTACTGTACATTTATCTATTTATTAAAAATATATATATATTTATTTTTTAATTTTTTAATGTATAAATAGATAAATGTACAGTACTGTACAGTCACCAAGCACTTAGCCTATCCTAACACAGTTTTTAAAGATGAAGGAATGAGTTGAATTGTCTCCCTTTCACATAAAGGGAGCTAGCTCCCTTTATGTGAATGGTGCCTGATAGGGAGGAGGGAGACAATTCAACTCATCCCTTCATCTTTAAAAACTGTGTTAGGATAGGCTAAGTGCTTGGTGACTGTACAGCACTGTACATGTATTCATTTATAAAAAAAAAATTTTTTACAGTACGTTCGTAAGTCCGGGTTGCCGTAGATCGGGGGTGCCGTAAGTCGAGGGTTCCCTGTATTGGCCTGGAGTTATACAAACTGTTTTAAAAAAGTAAAATGGAGTATTAAAGGAACAATGTAGCTATAATGTGAAAACATTAACTTTGCCTTGCATGCTAAATTGGTGAACAATATTTAAAAACAAATACAAGTAAATAAATATAAAACTTACTGCAATTGTAGAGAAGGTTCAGCTCTTGAACATCTCTAAAACTCATTCCCAGTTTTTGACCAATCACATTTTGGTATTCTGGGTCTGTGGTAATAATTGTGGAGCTATTGCCATTGCCGAATGCATCTTTGTCATAGTGCATCACTGACCAGTAGTCATATGGGACTCCATGTGTGGTACTGTTTTCATTACTGATAATTTCAAAATTTTCTTCATGACCTAGACATAACATACAAAAGCTCAAAAAGATCAACACAGAATATTGCAATGAAAACATTTAAAGAGTTGTAGTAGCAAAAAACACAAACGTATATAAGATTTTATAAGGCAAACTGTAATAAAATATTTCATCTTGCTCATTCAAAACACTTTGGAGATTCTTGCTGTAAATATCACAGTTACTGGGCAGTTAAAACACTGCTGTGGTTCAAACATCTTGATATACAATATATAAATGAAATATAAAGGATGAAAACAAAAGTGTTGTACCTTTTAAGATGTTTTCTGCAACAATCTTCACATAGGCATCTCTGTCATATCTAGACTGTTCATGGTGGAAACCAAGAGCATGAAGAAGCTCGTGTTCAACAACGGCAAGGTGATCACAACCCACTCCAATGGAGAGGTTCTGTCCATTTGTAAGCTCTCGGCCAACATAAGACCAACACCTATAATAATAATAATAATAATGAAAAAAAGACTGATTGGTAAAGATCACAGAATAAATGTTAGAATTCATACCTAAAATCTAAAGTTTTTTTTATTATCAAAGCACAAGTAGAACCATATAAAATGTTTAGTTACTGGATATTTTCTTTGATTTTCTCACTCGTCATCAAGACAAAGGATTTACAATCCACTTTATCATGAGTGAAATGTTTCAAATGTGTGAGTGCAGCACAACAAACACAAGCGACTGATTTGCCAAACTTTGGTAAAAAGACTTGCAAAAGACTGAAGTGCATTTAATACCTACTGTCATATATACAACCTATTATATACACAATACAATGTACATTGTACACATAAGATATAGCATTTTGCAATACTAACATTTTTATACGTATTTCATAAACAGAAATACAAAATTGTGATTTTGCAAGTAGTATCATAAATAATTGCTGCCATTTTAAAAGCCAGAATACACATAGGTGATACATTTTTGCTTGTATGTTTTATTGTTTTACATGATTATTCAGCTGTTTTCAGCTATGTGCTATATGCACATTTTAATGAATCCTGACAAAACTAAGACCCTGGAGTACATCAAGAAAAAAGCCCCCAATGATGAATTACTAAATCTCTCAGACCAAATAATCCAAAGTAGAAGAGGAAGAACAAGAGGAGCCATCCTGGAAAGATAATACTCTGTGTGGCATGTTGTACCTCTGGCAGAATAAGGACGTGGTTGATAACAACTAAATATATTGGTGGCTATAGAGAGGGCTGGACTGAAGGACAGCACAGAGGCATCAATCATGGCAACACAAAAACAGGAGAGGTAAAGGACCATGTCAGACAGGAGTCCTGAGAAGTCCAGCACATACAAGCAGGATGGAGATCGTAGGAACCTCAAATTCATTGCACAGAACCTTCAAGCTTTCGGGCTTTGACAGTCAAGCCAAGCTTGAAGTGGATCGTACAACAGCAACGTGGAAAAATAGGGCTAGCTGGGTGTTTTGCTGTGTGATTTGTTTTCCTCTTTTTACAACTCTGCTTAAGTCTTTTTAAACCCTTTTTTTAAAAATAGGCAGCCACACCTTTCACTTTAAGTTCAAGTTCTCTTCTAGAGGCCTAGCAGATTGAAGATTTGGTCTAGTTTCTTAGCTGTTCCACTGCAGCCGTTTGGGCAGAGCTATCTGAGGTTGTTTCGTTGATCTGCTGATTGTTTTGAGCGGTTGCATGACTTTGGAATGGAAGATTAGTGGGTTTAAACCCTGGTGCTGTCAACCTCTAAAGCGAGAGACATAGAAATGATGTATGATGGACTGTAAAGTGCTTGACTGACTAGGGCTGTGTCAGGTGTTGTGGAACGAGGACATCTTTATGTCAAAAGGGCCACTACAACAAAGCATTTATAAAGTGTGTGTGTATTGTAGCAACCTCAACTAATTACTTAGGACGCCTTATTAAAGTAAAAGCAAAAAAAAGTATACATACCAATTTAACTTTTGGAAAGAAAGGTAATAGTCCTCTGAGTCCTTTGCTTTGAAGTCAATGCACGACTTTATCCTGAATTGGTCAAATGCTCTCAGGATGATTCCTTTGGCGTTCATTTCTTCCATTGTTCATAAGATTGTGATGTAGAAATAAACATAAAATTGTTAGATTTTAATTTGTAAAGGTTATAACTACCTTTAAATGTTTGCCTATTAGCCCAGTGGCTAACTAAAACTATTGAATTCATTCATTTTTTTAGGTTTTCTTGATTCTGTATAAGTGCAGAGAACTGATGTCTGTTTTCCAGTGGTTAGTGGGAGCATGATACACCTTGTACAGGATTATAGATCATCACAGGGCTAGTGTGTGACAAACAACCATGCATGCACACACTCACACTTTAGGTCAGTGTAATTCAGATTAATATGTCTTCACATAACATTCATACTTAAACCTAACATGGTTTTCCTTATGTGGGAACCTCTTCTTGACTATTTACTAAACTGTACACAATGGTTTAAAATAATTTTAATATTCAGTGACAACATAAAAAAGGAACCCAAATAAATACTACAAACACAGTGATATTTACCAAGGCCATTATCCAAGATATAGGGTACTGGGGAGGGCCACAGTTTGTCCCCACCAAGAATGGTGCTTCTTTTTCGGTTTGGGGCCTATAATATACAAGGCTTTAAATGTTTAAGGCACAAAACATATCTTAACAGCACATTTTAACTTAAAAAAGGAGTTAAAAATTTATTTCTTAGTAAAATAAACAATTTAATAAACTTACCTTATGAATATCATCAAGTAATAAATCTAAGATAAAATAAAATGTATTTTACACAGAAATTAGATACAAAAATTTTATCATAAATACATTTTAAAATGCAAAAATAAAATTAAAGACTACAAAATGGTACATTTCATTAAATTTATTAAAAATTATAACATTAAAAATATTGCCTTACCATCTGTATCTTTCTTGTTTTCACCAATATCTACAAAAGAAATACAAATGTTCCTTGTAACATCACATTAATAGTTAAAACCTATTGTTTTTTAAATAAGCTGGACAATAAACAATAGGACAATAAAAGCACTTACCCACTATGTCAGGTTCTATCTGCATTAAAACAATCAAGGATTGTCAACATACATAATAGCAATACTACAATAAAAATCAAAATTTGAACAACACCACTTAAATTATTTCATATATAATGACATATAGTTACGAGTACTGTTTCAAGAGAAGTACTCGCTATTTCAACATATTTTTTATATTTCTTTATGTACTTTGCATCAATTTATGTAGCTTCTACAGATAAATAATTTCAGGTAATTAATAAATACACATCTCTAATAATACTTGAATAATGTT
>JBBPBX010036579.1:15890-31406 GCA_038048925.1 Garcialebias charrua | reverse complement strand
TCATTGTTTTTGGGCTCTGAATGATCGTGTCTTCATTAATGTTTCACATGGTTCAATTATGGGGGCAAAATGTCACACTGTTAACTCCTGTAATTACACATCACTGACAAAGAAGTCAAGTAAATGTCTGATATTAATGTTGTTATTGATCTCAGGGATTCAGCCAAACCCAGGGCCAATCACTAACTACTGTACACCTAATGAGTTTAAAAATATTTCAGGTCTCCGTTTTCTGCATGTAAACGCTCGTAGCCTTCTAAAAAAACTTGATGAATTGAAAATCCTAATCACTTCTTCTGGGGCAGATGTGATCGTTATCTCTGAAACTTGGCTCAACAATTCTGTTTTGAAAAATGACCTGGCAATCAATGAATTTAAGATCTATCGTTGTGATCGTAATACAAGGGGAGGTGGAGTCGCTATTTACATCAGAGATTCTTTGGCTGCCAGGATTGCATCTAAAAAAACAATCGCAAACCAGTTTGAGGCTTTAGCTGTGAACATCACTTTGAAAGGAGGTCAGCCCTTAACTGTTGTTGGTTGTTATCGTCCCCCCTCCGCAACACCTGAAGCTCTGTCTTCCCTGACTGAATTCATAGGAAATTTAAAACACAATGAGATTGTTATGGCTGGAGATTTCAACATTGATTGGAATAAGTCGACCCCCCTCTGTGATAAATTCAAGGAATGTTGCCTATCTCTCAATCTAACACAACTTATCGATTCTCCCACCAGACCAAACATAAAATGTCCCGAAAAATCTTCTACCTTAGATCTGTTTTTCACAAATGCACCTCACAAATTTCCTGGTATAGGTGTATTTGCTAACGTTTTGAGTGATCATTCCGTAATAGCAGCTCTTAGATCTACTAAACTTCCACCTGCTAAGCCCAGAATAATTCAAAAAAGGGATTTGAAACGTTTCAGTGAACAGTCATTCCTTTGGGATCTATCCCACTTTGATTGGCAACGTATCCTACAAATCAATGACGTGAACACCGCTTGGAACTATTTTCATGATAGTTTCATTTACTTTGTAAACAAACACGCACCTTTCCGGCAGTTCAGGATAAAGGGCCGTGACAGCCCCTGGTTTACTCCTGAACTAGCTGATCTCCTGCACTGGAGAGATCATCTTTGGGCCGCAGCAAGAAAATCACACTCAGACACTGATTGGTTGAAATTTCGGCAGCTAAGGAATAAATGCACAACTGCCATCAAAGCCGCAAAACGTAACTACTTCTTATCTCAGACCTCCAAAAATCTAAACGATCCTAAAAAATTCTGGAAAACCATTAAATCTCTCTCAGGCACCCCCCAATCATCTGACCTCCCATCACAATTTCTTGTTGACTCTGTTCCTGTGTCAAATAAGCACGAGATCCTGAACTGTTTCAATAAACATTTTGTTGCTTCTAGTTCATTATTTGACACAGTTACAAATGGAAAATCAGCCACTTCATCTAATAATCAAACTTCTACAAATCAAATCCCTCCTACAAGTCAACCATCAGTTAATCACACCTTCTCTTTTTCTCCGTTCTCAGTCAGTGAGGTAAATAAATTGTTAAATGTTGATCCTAAAAAATCTGCAGGTCCAGATGAACTTCCACCTTATTTCTTAAGGCTGGCTGCTCATATCATCACAGTCCCTGTGACCCACATCTTTAATCTGTCCATAAGCCAAAACACCATTCCGGATGCTTGGAAAACAGCCTTTGTTCTTCCTTTGCTGAAGGGAGGTGACCCCACCTCACTGAACAATTATCGACCGATCTCTAAACTCTGCATCTTAGCCAAGGTTCTAGAAAAACTGATAAACTCTCAGATCAAAAATTATCTGGACTCATTTAACATCTTACCTCTCCATCAATCTGGTTTCAGGAAAAAACACAGCACAACAACTGCTTCTCTGAAGGTTCTGAATGATGTTGTTGAAGCATTGGATGCTAAGGATTATTGTGCTGCACTTTTCTTAGACCTGTCTAAAGCTTTTGACACTGTGGATCATAACATCCTGTGTCATAAGCTCTCAGAAATCGGTTTCTCTGATCACACCATCGGTTGGTTTTCTAACTATCTTTCCAATCGGAGGCAATGTGTTCAACATAACGGTACTTCTTCCAGCTATTTAACAGTTAAAAATGGTGTACCACAAGGCTCAGTTTTAGGACCAACCCTCTTTACAATCTACATAGCTAATGTAGGTCACTGCATCCCTGATGCATCCTTACATTTCTATGCTGATGATACAGTTGTTTACTGCCGAGCTAAAACAGTAGCTAAGGCTTTCCAGTTACTGCAATCCGCTTTTGACATCATCCAGTCAGATTTGTTCCATCTCAAACTTGTCCTAAATGCTGATAAAACAAAAGGGATGTTTTTTTCAAGTAGGAAGGCGGTTCCAACAGATCTTCCTCTGATTTTATCTTCAAATGGTGTCCCTATTGAGTTTGTTGATTCCTATACAGCAAACCCTTGACCTACGTCACCTGCGACCTACGGCAACTCAGACTTACGATTTTATCATATTTAATAAAAATATGATAAAAAAAAATAAAAAAAATAATTATTATTATTTTTTTTTTTGTGTGTTTAAATGTTATTAATTTCATGTGTATAGCACTTTGTTGCAGCTGTGGTTGTTTTAAATGGCTTTATAAATAAAGTATAATTATTAATATTTCGTTTTTAATTACAATTTGATCGTATTTACGCAACTTCCGGTCGTTTCCGGTCGTTTCCGGTCAACCGGTGCGGTCAATGGAGGAGCTCCAGAAGCTACTGAGG
Source organism: Garcialebias charrua (assembly GCA_038048925.1). Classification (NCBI taxonomy): domain Eukaryota; kingdom Metazoa; phylum Chordata; class Actinopteri; order Cyprinodontiformes; family Rivulidae; genus Garcialebias; species Garcialebias charrua. The sequence goes on along the minus strand of JBBPBX010036579.1, from coordinate 28,616 downwards.
ACCGTGTGTCCGTTCAGGGTTGCCTCATACGGATAAATTTGCTGGAAACACTCGGCCAACTCTGTGGACGTCTCAGGCCCGGAGGAGCAGCCGCGGATCGCCCCGCGATCGGCGGCCACAACGCCGCCCGACATGCTAACGACAGCAGCTAACAGAGCAGCTAACACAGGCGAAGACACCGAGCCGACATGCCTTGGAGGGACCATCTGCTGCCGGGAGCTCGCCGCAAATGTCCGCCTGGCAGTCGGGGGACACCGAGCTAACGCGGAGATACAAAGCCGACAGCCTTTTTGAATGAACTGACATGCTAACCAGTGCTACTAATGGCGGGGCCTAACCGTAGCTAACGCCGAGCAGTTGTTTTGGATGGATGGAGGAGCGGAGAAACGGCTTTCAGTAAGATGCGATGGATGGAAGAGCGGAGAAACGGCTTTCAGTAAGTTTTTTTTTTTTTTCTGGCTCCAAATGTATGAAGTTAAGAAGCTAACAGTCATTCTTTTAAACAGTTTTGACCACGTGTGTGCGTGTGGAGCGTAAGGAAGCTGGGGGAGCTCTCACCCGAGCTGATGCTAAAAGACCAAGGCAGGCTTTGACCAGCTCAAAGTAAGACATTATATTTTTTATTTATTGTACAGTACTGTATTCATTTACTGTACAGTTCTGTGCATGTTTATGGCACAGGATGTCCGCTTGTTCATTGTCATGCCATTAAATATGTGTGCGGCGCTCCGTTAGCGGTATAGCCGCGACCTATGTCAGAAACGCGGACCTACGACAGGCAGGTGTTTTTGGTCCGCGAGGTACGACAACATCGACCTAAGTCACACACGTAGGTCCCTATCCCTAACGTAACTCGAGGGCTACCTGTAAATAGCTGGGTATACTGGTCGATTCACATCTCTCTTTTAAACTCCACGTGGAAAACCTAGTGAAGAAATTGAAAGTTAAACTGGGTTTCTTTTTCAGAAACAGATCATGCCTAACACTGAATGTTAGGAAACGCCTTGTATCTGTGACTTTCCTTCCCTCCATTGATTACGGTGACATTCTCTACATGAATGCTCCTACAAGCACCCTGCGGATGTTGGATGTTGTCTATCATGGTGCACTAAGATTCATAACTGGCTGTGATATCGTACCCACCACTGCACCCTGTATTCACTGGTTAACTGGACATCATTAACCTCACGCAGACTCTTCCACTGGTACATTTTCATCTTTAAATCACTTCTTGGTTTGCTGCCCTCATACATCTCCTCCTACATGTCTTTGCGTGAGTGCAGCTACAGTGTGCGCTCTCAGGACATGATTACCTGCAGTGTTCCGTCAGTGAGGACTGAACTTGGAAAAAGGGCCTTCTCCTACTCCGCTCCTGCTTCATGGAATATCTTACAAAAAGATCTGAAGCTCTCGACCTTGACTTCTCTAAATGGTTTTCAGAATCTGTATGAATCCTGGCAAAAACCAATGCAGATTTGTTCCTGTCTTTGATTTTATACGTCTACCTTATAATGTTTTGCTAGTTTTTTGATACTTTGTTTAAAAAAAAAAAAAATAGTATTTCTCTCTTTTGTTTTTTTCTCTTTTGTTTTCTATTGTTTATTGTTTAAGGAAATTCTACCATTGCTGTTCATCGTTCTTTAGTTTTAGCAGGTCGTTTTCGTAAATGAGCCATGAGGCTCAATAAGATTTACCTGACTAAATAAAGGTTGAATGAATGAAATACATACATGTACAGTATTAAGGCATTTTAAACCCATTTTAAACCCTTCCCACAATCTTGCAATATTGTAAAAAATGTTTCCAAACCATAAATGCTCTAAGAGGACAAAACATCATGTTCCCTTGTCCGTCAGTCCACTCAGTGCAACATAGTGACTATGGGAATTGCGCCCCCGCGCGATTTACCTGAAGTAATACATTCACGCCTTTATGGCAGGATGGCGTCAGCGTCACCACAGAGGCCCCGCCCTCTTGGTATAAAGACGAGTGCGCCCATCCTCCTGTCTCTTTTAAGCCCTTCACCTCGCTTATACCTGAACTTCGCGGGACCTCTCTGTGCTACTGTGCTCTATCTGAGGTGAGCTCGCTCCCTACTCCGAGCGCACAGAGAAAATTCCTGCGTGTGGCTAGGCTAGTAAAGGCTAGTCCAGCATCTTTTACTTAACCTCGAGGTTTTTTTCTTCTCTCTCCGCAGACTTCGCTCGACAGAGCTAACTGTGTCACACCGCTACCCTGCTAACGAGTAGCGGGCTAGCCAGCGAAAGCGACGCGATGAGGGAGATGTCTTCGGACAACGTTAGCACTGCTAACCAGCTCTTCTTTCTCGGCCATGGCGCCCGAGAAAGGGAAGCGTAAAGCAAAAAATGCTAAAAGAACCAGCAGGCTAGCGAGCCCCAGCTCCCGAGCCTGCCCTCGCGGCTGCGGCTTCACCCTCTCGGCGACGGACACCCACGAGGCCTGTCCAGTCTGCCTGGGGATGATGCACGCTAAATCAGCGCTGGAATCCCCCGACTCCTGCCCGCACTGCAGCCAGATGACAGAAGCTGTGAGGAAGCGTTGCATGGACATCGTGGCCAAGGCCATGAGCGGCGCCGTGCCAACACGGGACCCGGACCTCACAGAACCGCTCACTCCCACTCCGGAGCTCGAGAACATTGATCTGGAAGACAGTGGACAGGTCGAATGGGGGGACAGCATGGACATGGTGGCACCCGTCGGAGACTCGACGGCTGAGTTTGACACACAAGGCCTGATGAATGCGGACGAACTCTCGCTCACAGTCTCAGGTGAGATTTCGGACGAAGAGGCCGACAACGAGGACAAAGGGGAAGACGAAGAATTCCCCCAGAACCCAACGGCAGCCCTGCCAGAGACAGACACATCCATCCCCGCTCTCTTCGAACTGTGTCGCAGGGCAGCGGATGCGTTGCAAATTGCTTGGCCGGAACCCCCACCTCGCTAACAGGTTACGAGGTTGGCGGGCACCTACTTCTGCGCAAAGCAGCAGTCGGCCCTGAAGCACAAGATGCCGATTTTTCCCGATTTTCTCACTGAACTGACCCGCACCTGGGTCGAACCCAAAGCTCCCATGCTTCTGCCGCTCTCTCAGTTCCTCGACGTCGCAGGAATGGAGGCATCAGGAATCGCCAACATGCCACAAATGGAGGACACGCTGGCGGCTCATTTGGCTCCCAGGACGTCGGGCGCAAAACCAACTCTGTCCCGCAAAGCCTGCCACGCTTCGGTTGCATAGCTCGACAAGTGCTACAGAGCTTAGGGCCTCGCGGCTCGCGCTTTAAACGCCTCAGCCTCAATGCAGGCGTACCTGGCAGAGAAGCTCCAGGAACTCCAGGTAACCACAAACAAAAAAGCAATGACTGACATCCTGGAGGAAGCCCGCAGGGCAACTGACTTTGTGTTCCGCATGTTGGGGACTGCCGCCATAGCTCAGAGGAGATGCATGGCTGAAGTGGTCATCGCGCAGCACCACCTGTGGCTCACCCTGATGGACCTGCCTGAAGGTCAACGTTACACCTTCCTTCACCACCCGATTGAGCCGATGGGACTCTTCGGGGGAGCCCTGGAGCGTATCCAGTGCAGGCTGGAGCAGAGAAGGAAACAGGCTGAGGTGTTACGAGAGGGGATGCCGAGGAAGGCCTTCGCCCCCCTCCCCTAGAGACACCAGCGGGAGCAGAGCCGCGCAGCCTCGACACTGCTCGGCCACACGTCGTCCTTCCCTGCAAAAGAGACCAGCTTACGATGGGGAGCAGCGACAGAGACCCTCAGCGGGCCCATCTCAGGTCGGTCAGTCCTGGAGCAGGAACAGATTTGTTCCTCGCCAGGTGGTCCCTCCGAGGACCTCCTCAACGAACCGAGATGGGAGACAGAAGCGGGCCTGATGAACCAGGCCCGCTCCACAATTTTGCAGGTTCGTCCGCCAACGGGGTACGAGAACCAGGACACTTAAATCCAGACTTTATTTGTAAAAAAAAACACGAAAAGCTGGTAACATTGATATGTACCTAAAACAAAATGTTTATGACATGTGTGCATTAAAAACAAGTTTCTGTACATCTAAACACAAAAATAAAGTACCAGAAGCACGAACTGCCCCATTTCTTGACTCAAAAAAATAAAAAATAAAATAACAAGGACAACAACAAACCCTCTTTTTTATGAAAACAGTCATGGTAAATGGAGAGGGCAAGCACCCCTCCTCTCTCGTGCAGCACAGGGTGTCGGATCAGATAATGAACCGCAGCGGGACGCCTGTTGTCTGTCTGGAGCAGACAGACTTCACGGTATCTACGTGCGGGCAGGTCAGTTCACTCAGGACAGAGCAGGGAGGGGGGGCAGAGGCTCCTCCGCCTGCATCCACGAGAAGCAGGCAGCTCGCAATAAACATGCCCCTGAGGCTCATAGTGCATGCGCAGGCCTGGGGGCGTGTCGACCAAACACGTGGGTCATGTCAACAGTACGTCACGGGCTTCGCCTGCAGTTCCGCGGGCAGCTGCCTCCGTTCACGGGGGTGCTAAAATCAGATATAAACCCAGGATGTGCACACGTCTTGAGGGAAGAAATAATAGCAATGCTACAGAAAGGAGTGATCCGTGTTGTTCCAAAACGAGAAATAAAAGCTAGCCACTACAGCAAGTACTTCCTCGTGCCCAAAAGAGATTGATCTTTAAGACCCATTCTGGATCTCAAGGCTTTGAACAAAAGAATAACAACTTACAGGTTCAAAATGCTCACGCTGAGACAAGTTCTACAGTCTGTGAGACAAGGAGACCACACGTGCACTGTGGATCTCAAATAGGCATATTTCCACGTGGGGATTTGGAAGAAACACAGAAAATATCTACGCTTTGCATTCGAAGGGAAAGCCTACGAATACAAAGCTTTACCTTTCGGATTAAAAACAGCGCCACGTTGTTTTACAAAGTGCCTGGACGCAGAGCTGACCCCCCTCAGGGTCATGGGGTCCAGATTCTGAATTATTTAGACAACCTTCTGATTCTGGCAGGCAACAAAATGCAAGCCCAGCTGAACACACACATGGTGATGATGCACCTGGAAGCTCTGGGATTTGTTTTAAATCTACAGAAAAGCAACCTGACTCCATCACAGATTACCGTATTTCTGGGCGTACAGATCAACACTGTCTCATACAGAGCATGGCTCTCAGAGGAGAGGGTGGCTTCAATACGCTTTTGTCTGACACACTTTCAGCTGGGTCGGAGAGTATCTGTGAGGCTCTGCCAATGCTTCCTAGGCTTGCTGGCAGCCGCAATCCCCTGCGTGCCGCAGGCATTGCTGAAAATGCGGGCACTGCAAATATGGCTAAACAAACAAACACCTCCTGCCTCTGCCAGGCAGACAGGAAGGATCCTGGTCAGCCAGGAATGTCTAACGGCTCTGGAGCCCTGAAGGGACCCATCAGTGTTTGCTGCAGGTGTCCCGCTGGGAGGAGTCCTGTCTTGTGTAGTGGTCATGACAGACGCCTCGTTAGAGGGATGGGGAGTTGTTTGCAGGAACCAGAACGCCCAAGAGCTCTGGAGAAAACAGGATGCACGGCTTCACATCAACCTGCTGGAGTTAAAAGCTGTTTATCTGTCAATAAAGCTCTTTTACAAAAAGGGGCTGATTGCAAATCAGCATGTCCTCATAAAATCAGACAGCAGGACAGTAGTGTCCTACATCAACAGGGAGGGGTGATGAGGTCCCAGCCCTCCTCGGTCTGACACACAGGCTACTCACGTGGTGTACTCCCAGAATTTTGTCACTGAAGGCAACACACATCCCGGGAGAACTAAACTACGGGGCAGACACTCTCTCCAGAGGACCACTTCTGGCCTCAGAGTGGAGACTGAATCCACGGATCGTGGACCATGTCTGGTCACGATTCGGTCGGGCGTCCATCGATCTGTTCACGTGCAAAACCAGCTCGCATTGCGCCCTGTTCTTTTCACTGAGAGAGACATGGGCATGGATGCGCTGGCCCATGACTTGCCATCAGGGGTGCTGTATTACGCGTTTCCACCTGTCCCTATAATTCAGGTGACGCTGGAACGTGTACGGAGGGGAGCTCTCTCCCTGATATTAATAGCCCCCAGGTGGCCTCAGAAACCGTGGTTCCCAGAAATAATTTCATTGCTGTCAGGGACACCGTGGCAGCTACCCTCCCATAGGGACCTGCTGACTCAAACACATGGGCAGCTTCTCCACCCACGTCCAGAACTGTGGCAGCTCATAGCTTGGCCGCTGAAAGGAGCAGGCTGAGGGCCTCGGGCCTCCCCAGTAATGTTATTAACACAATACAGGGAGCGAGAGCTGGGTCAACTCAGACTCTTTACGCTTGTAAATGGCGTATTTTTGAGGCCTAGTGTCTGGAGAGGAATATTGTTTCACATTCCTGTAACCTAGTCCAGCTTCTCACCTTGTTATAGGACCTGCTGGAAAAACGTTGCTCCTTTTCTACCATTAAAGTATTTTTGTCAGCCATTTCGGCGTGCCACAAAGGCTGGGGAGGAAAAACTCCTGGTGCCCACCCTCTCACGATACGTTTCATGAAGGGTGTACTGAGGAAAAGGCCCCCCAGCAGGACTCTGGCCCCAGTGTGGGACCTTCAGTTAGTCATGGATGCCCTGTGCGGGGCTTCGTTCGAGCCCTCAGCAGCATTGAAATAGACTTGCTGTCTTATAAAACTGCGTTGCTCCTGGCTCTCTACTCAGCTAAACGTGTGAGTGACCTCCACGCTCTGTCTGTACACCTAATGTGTACAAGGATTGCCCCTGATGGGTCAAAGGTCACTCTGCGTCCTAACCCAGCATACGTGCCAAAGGTGCCAACTCTTAACCCCAGGAGTTTGGACTTTGAGCTCTCTGAGTTTCCTCCACACCCTGTCCTCACTGAGGAGCAGAGGAGGTTGAGATCACTCTGCCCTGTCAGGGCCTTGAGTGTTTGCATTCACAGAACTGTCAGTTGGAGGAAAACAAACCAACTGTTTGTATGTTTTGCCAACTCTGCTGCTGGCAGAGCCCTTTCAAAGCAGCGCCTCTCACACTGGGTGACTGAGGCCTTTAAAGGTGCGTACAGCAGCAAAGGTCAACAGGTGCTCTCTGGGGTACACGCCCATTCCACTCGGGGCCTAGCTGCCTCATGGTCTCTTTTTAAGGGCGTGCCAGTGGCAGACATTTGTGCTGCAGCTAATTGGAGCTCCACAAACACGTTTGCAAAGCATTAGTCTTTGGATGTTATGTCTGTTACGTCACTCAGGCTGTACTCTCTAACACACAGTAGAGATCAGCTAAAACGCCTAAAGTATGAAGGCAGAAGTTCTCACAAGCATGCATTTTTACTGAGCATCTCAAGGGCGTGAATGGATTGCGTTCCCATAGTCAATATGTTGCACTGAGTGGACTGACTGACAAGGGAACTGAAAGTTATGCACCATAACTCATGTTCCCTGAAGGAAGGGAACGAGTTGCAACATATGTTTGCCCTTTCAATCAAGGGCGTAGATTTCATCTCATTATTGGGGGGGACCATAAACAGGGAAATTTTTTAAGAGCAATTTTGGGGGGGTCGGCAAAGTTACAGTGAAATGTAATGCAAAATGTACAGAGGGAAGTTTATCCAAACTGCATGCATATACTATGCAGAATAATCAGCAATAATATTGATTTAAATGGCATGTATTTAGTAGTCTTAATACTACTGTACTATTAATCAGTACAATAGTGACACTCATTACTCTTATTAAAAATTTTAATGTGTTCAATCTTTGCCACTTGTCAAAATGACAAGTGGCAAAATGAGAATTTTGCAAAATAGGTCCCCTCTAAATATTGTTTAAATTTCAGTTTGGCTTGTATTCATAGATTGCTGTGGTCAGTGTCACTGGTAATCTGGTACCACACCTTCCAAAAATCTTAAAGCTAAAAAAAAAAACAGTTTTCAAGGAGAAGAAATACTTTAATGCAGGGGTCACCAAACTTTTTGAGACTGAGAGCTACTTCAGTGGGACCAAGAGGCACAAAGGTCCACTTGTTCGTTCCAAACAAATTTGCATGGTTCAACTTTAATTATAGTATTAATAATAATACATTTACATACATGTGAATATATGACTGCCTGATCACATCTGATCTGGTCTGTATTATTAAAGACTCCACACAATGATTTAGCTTGGTAAATATGATCAATTATTATTGATAATTACCAGTAGTGATTAGAACTCTCAATCAAGAACTTGAGTCCTCAGTTTGAATAATTTTTTGGTTCTTCTGTGCAAATGTAAATTGTTCTTAGCTTTGACTGGGAGTGTGGATGGTTGTTTGTCTCTTTGTCTGTCTCTGTGATGGACTGGAGACCTGTCCTGGGTGTCTCTGGGACAGACTGGTGACTGTCCTGGGTGTCTCTGGTGACCTGTCCTGGGTGTCCCTGCCTTCACACAAAAGCAGCTGAGATTGGTTCCAGTCCTAAACAAGGGGGCATAATGGATTACTTATTAACTGATATTTAAACATAAACACTATTTATTTTATGTTAAACTCAATCTGTAACATTTGAAATTCATTGTATTTTATAAATATTTTATTAATAATAATAATAATAATTAATTCAATTTATAACGCACTTTTCATTACTGAAAATCTCAAAGTGCTACACATATATTGAATGCTACACACATTCATAAACCGGTGGCGGCAGACTACCATGCAAGGTGCTTTCCAGTCCTACCGGGAGCAACTCAGGGTTAAGTGTCTTGCCCAAGGACACAACGACACATGGTGCGGGTCCCGGGAGTCGAACCGCCAACTTTCCGATCGGGAGACGACTGCCCTTACCACTACGCCACGGCCACCCCACAACTCTAAAAAAACTAAAGGCCCCAGTATAGCTGCGCGTTAATCCGAGCGCCGCGGCACGCCGTGTCAGCGCCGTGTGAGCGCCGCGGCAAAAGCCTTTGATCGCGGGCGTGAACGTGCCACGCTCAAATTTTACTACGCCTACGCGCGCGTGTTGATAAACTGCCTCGCGTGTTAGCAAATGACCAATCAGCTACCTCAATTTGTCCTGCTCCGCCCGGCTGCAGCTGCTGGAGCCTGTGCACTCCAGAGAGCTGCGCTTGCACAGAGTATAAATGAACTGCCGGTGCGCAGCACACGCGAGTCCAGCGGCGCTGGACACAACGGACAGCTATACTGGGGGCTTAAGTCTGGTCCTCTGGACAATCAAAACACAAAACAAAACAAAGCAACAAAAAAACTGTAGCTACAGTTTTTTTGTTGCTTTGTTTTGTTTTTTGATTGTCCAGAGGACCAGACTTAGCTTTTTTTTAGATTTTTCTACCTGGATTATTGAGGATGCATCAGGGTATTTTATTAACTGTTTTGTAGAAATGAACACGTTTGTAACATTCATTCAAAATATGCCTTTGTAGTATTTTTTAAGAACCTATTAAGAATAAAATCTTCCAGTTGCAGATACAAAATATCAATAATGTAATATAATAAACAGTGACATTTTTTAATTAATCATGTGACATAAGTATTGATCCTCAACATTTTTTACAATAATAATTTATTTATAAAGCCCTTTAAAATAACCACAGCTGCAACAAAGTGCTACACATATAAAATCATTTTAACTAATCATCACATCTTCTCTACTCTTTTTAAATTAATTATCTTTCACATATTTTATCATTACTTCTCTCAAGAGCTCCACACCTGAAAATATGATGAATGTGAATCCATCCTGCTCAAAGCTGCGCTCACATTCTTCTGTCTGTTGCAGCCACCAGGGAGCTAGTTAGCATTGAAGCTAGCGTGTTAGCTGATGAAGTGTCGCTCCTCGTTGTGTTTTGCTGTTGCTACAGCCACTAATGAGACACAGAGACACTTGTCTTTCAACACTGTAAAATACCTTTTCCTCCCAGTCACTGTCACCTATGCTTTAATAGCTACTTACTGGAAGTTAATAGTTTGTGCTGCAGCTCACTCCCACCCAGCGGCTCCGCGAGCCTGTGACTCCGGTGCTCTTGTTGTTCCTTGTAAACATTGGACTAAACCATTTGCCAACAGAGAAGGGGGGGGCAAATTTTCCTTTTTTTTTCTTAGAATAATGGTGGATTTCTCTCTTTTTTGCCTTTTTATATTTATATTGTTTAAAGATACAGTTTCCTTTATTGAATTATTGGGGGGGACAGATCTATATTTCCCCAAGATTGGGGGGGTCCTGACCCCCCCGACCCCCCCAGGATCTACGCCTATGCTTTCAATGCCCAAAAGCTCGGTGAAGTGCTCTTGGAGACAGGAGGATGGGCGCACGCGTCTTTATACCAAGAGGGCGGGGCCTCTGTGGTGACGCTGACGCCATCCTGCCGTAAAGGCGTGAATGTATTACTTCAGGTAAATCGTGCGGGGGCTCAAATCCCATAGTCAATATGTTGCACCTCATTCCCTTCCTTCAGGGAACATGAGTTATGGTGCATAACTTTCAGATTTCAGCTCCTTGCCACGGCTGTGTTCTTGGCCACTTCCACTTCTCCGTTGCAGAACAGAGATCGACAGAGGAGGGAGGAGGAGCTACAGGATGAAGTTTCTCCTGCAGTGTGTGCTGCACGTAGGTGCAACAGGTGCTAAATAATTTAAAATGACTCATTTTAAATTAAAAAACCCATGCTGATCTTTCTTTTCTTTTGGTCTATACTGATCTGGTCTATATTGATCTCATGTATTTTTAAGCAAGGTGGATGTAAACTATTATGTGCTTGTTGTTGCATGGCTTTTAATTTGTGTTTATCCTTAAAAAATATAATAACGATAATTACAACTCCATGCACTTTTTGCCATATGAAATCTGAAGAACATTCAGAACAAACAGCAGTGGAAATGTTCATCTTCAGCAGATGCATAAATCTTTGTGAGCAAACAACAACAAAAAAGATAACCAATGAATAAATATTGACCGTGGTGGACACAGTTCCACTAATCTGCTTATAGCATAACTAATTCTCCTTTTAATAAATTTCCACAGAGGTTTATCATTAGCAAAGCTAACTTTTTGGTTAGCTGTGCGCACCACTGAATACTGGTACCATTCTTGCCACCGTATAAGTCGCATCAGTCCAAACATTTCTAATAAAGTGAAAAAACCATAAATACATTGCTTCGCCGTAGACGTCGCATATAAATGGTAAATAAATGGTAAATGGAGCTTATTTATATAGTGCTTTCCAGCCCCCTATGAGGGGACCCAAAGCGCTTTACAATACCAACCATCCACCCATTCATACACACATTCATACACCGGTAGCGCAGACTGCCATGCAAGGCGCTTTCCAGTCCTACCGGGAGCAACAATATCATGCATCAACGCTGACAACCTGGAAACACGGGCCAGTGTTGTGCCAAAAATCGATTGGCTTCCAAATGGCGGCTGCAGGCACAAGCTCAGGAGAACTTTAACAGGAGTTTAACAAGATTAACACTTAGAAACAATTATTTGTTTGCTTGAAATTATAGCAAAGATGTGTCTCAATTGAACTTCTCCTTAATACATGCACTTTGATGGTCAAATCAGCTGCATGTTGCCCTGGTGGCACGGTAAAATGCAGCTGATTTGACGTTTGCTCTGGGAATTACTGAGTGAAGCAATGGTGGCTTTGTATGGCAAGCCAAGTGTCTCATTACCAGCCATTTAGAACCAAGATGGTTATAGTGGCAGGGCTTTTGACTTTGGACCCGAAGGACGCGGGTTCGCGCCCCGGCCACTACACACCTTGGGGTGTCTATGAGTGCACACCTATTTCTCCAGCTCCCCGGGCGCTTTCTGGCTGCTCACTGCACCACCTGGTCGTGGTTGGGTTAAATGCAGAGACGAATTTCGTCTGTGTATGGGAAACATACACAGATGACAGACAAAGACATTATTATTATTATTATTATTATTATTATTATTTTTAACGAGACACTTGGCTTGCCGTGTTTCTCGACCGCTCTCTAGTGGCTGAAAATGGTAGTGTTCAATATTTTTCATGTCAGAATGAATAAAATAGTCAGATCTCAGCCAAAAATTGAGTTATAAATATAGGGGTGGGGGGTGGGGGGGTTGTTTCACTGTATAAGTCACAGGGCATGCAAACTACGCAAAAAGATGCCACTTATACAGCGAAAAATACGGTAAATATAATGTATTACTGCAGCAGGTTTTGATTGAACAATCTGATAGGATATATTATGACTGAATACGCAGAAACCTCTAAAACTAAAACTACATGATTGTTTAATTCAATCAAAATAAAAATAGATTTAAAAAGAAAGCAGTCTGCAGCTGATCTGAGTGTTGACAGCCACAATAATCTTGCACAAAGGTGCTGAGAACGTCCAGAATAAAGCACTATGAAGATACACTGTCACACATTAAAGTATGTTAATAAAACATCAAAGCTTTGTCTTTGTAAATGTGGTCGTTCAAACATAGCCCTTTGTTCCACTTGCTGCTGATGAAACTCAAAGTAAAACAAGTAATGCTGCATTTAGTGGAGTGAGTAAATGCAACAGATAATACTTCTTATCCCTTATATGACCCAAAAAAACAAAAGTTTTAAAATTTTACTTTTAATGCAGGAAATGAGACTCAGCCAGAGAGCAAAACAACAAAAATAAATAAAATCATACTGTTTATGTGCTCACACTGGTTAAATTCAGCCCCCCC
>JBBPBX010036579.1:0-15843 GCA_038048925.1 Garcialebias charrua | reverse complement strand
CCCCCAAAAAAAAAAAAGCACACACTGCAGGAGAAACTGCTGTATTAATAGAGGATCGTCATTTTGCCCATGGAGGGTGTGTGTATCTGTGTGAGTGGCAGAGTTGTGAACACAACCACCTGGTATTGTTGGCTGGTGTTCACACTCTGTCTTAATGTTTCAGCACAAACCCCATTTGCACAGAAAAATAAAAATGAAATATTATGTCATGAATGTGTCTCAGTTGGAAATGAAGAATCTTATACCAGTAAGCCACTGTATTTGGACTTTTTCATGATGTTTAAAAACTTGTTACTCTACAGTCTACACTCTCCAGTTTTGAGTTTAGAAAGCTCGCCAGATGGGAGGCAAACCCCCCTGTTGCTGCAGGAGCGTGATTCTGCCACCATTTTCTGACTGAGACTGAGACTTTCTGGTCAAATAAGTGTTTTTCATATACCGTATTTTCCACCCTATAAGTCACAGTTTTTGCATAATTTACATGCCCTGTGACTTATGTATGGATTTTCCCCCCCATATTTATAAACCAATTTTTGGCTGAGATATGACTGTTTTCATTTATTCTGATGGAATGTATTTAAAGCAGTACCACTTTCAGCCACTTGATGGCAGCAGAGTAGTAGTTGCCTAATGGCATGCCACTGTATCATGTAATAGGTAAACGTGGCTATAATGACAAATTCAAAAAAGTTCAAGACAAAAACAACTGGACTTTATTTATTATACTTTACTTTATATTTCTTATATATATATTTCTATATATCTTATGAAATTTGCACAGTGACTCATCGCGTGCTCGCGTTTAGGTCCGCGTATCGGGTTTTGAAATACAGCGGATTTGATTGTCAAAGTACATTTATTAAGCAAATGATAAACTGAGACACACATTTACTATAATTTCGAGCAAAGAAATAATTGTTTTTAAGTGTTAATCTTGTAAAATTTTTGTCCTCCTGTGCATGCTCCAGCGGCCGCCATTTGGCAGCTCATCGATTTTTGCCACAACACCGGCCCACATTTCCGGATTGTCAGAGGTGACGAGTAACGAACGCGATGCGTCAGCGGTGACATATAATAGATCCAATGTATACGGCGAAACAATGTATTTATGAATTTTTGCACTTTATTAGACAAATACGGACTGATGCGACTTATAGTGCGGAGCGACATTTATGGCGGAAAATATGGTACTTTTAAATTTTAATGTTGTGCCAGACAAAGTTGAACTAACAGTTTGTTGCTCCATTTTTTTCCAGTTAGTTGTTTTTAATCAGCAGCATTTGCACCATTGACTGGTCTGATTAATGCGTTCCTTCTGTGTGAACATTGATTTAGTATTAACGTGCTGCATGGTTTTAAAACATGTAAAGATGTTGTTGTGAAGCTGCAATGATTAGTAGATTAACCACTTCAGACTTCACCCATTTCTTCAAATACCACTTGATGAAATTTAGACATCAAGTGACATAGTTTTGGTTTATTAATAAAACACCAGAATCCTATACCCTACACAAACCAATGAAAATTTTCCTTGGTTAAACCAAAACAATAAAACACCTCCAATAATGCTTTTCAGGTGTTCATTCTTGTTGATTCATGTTGTTCTAACTGTTGTATGTTCACAAATGTTTTTTCCAACATATTTAGCTGCAAATAGTTATTTCATACCTAAAAGAAAAGTCATGTTGCAGCAGACTGTTGTCTCACAGCAAGAAGGCTGTTTGCATGGATTTGCATGTTCTACCAAAACAAGTTCATTGGCTTTCTCCCATTGTACGGTAAACAAAAATCACTTTAGTTTTTTGGTCAAATCTTTTTAAAATGGCTCTTGTTATGAATGTTTTAATAGTTGTTTGTCGCTATGTGGCCCTGTGATGGACAGGTGACCTGTCCAGGTTGTTCCCGGCTTCTTGCCCACTGACTGCTGGAGAATAGCTCTCTAATGACCCTAAACAAAGTCAAGAAAATGGATAAATGGATGAATTATTCATTTCAGAAAATGTATTCACCATGGTATACAAAGACTTTTCCTCAAGCTAATAAGTGAGTCTAGCTTAAAATTACCAGGTGAAAGCAAACAGTTCTTTTCCACAACTGCAGTAATCCACATAATGACGAGACGTGGATTACAAAAGAAAAAAGAACATCCATGCATCATCACTAAAAGACAGAAACATATATGAGGAACATTTTCAAAATCCTCTCTTTTTCAAACTCTGTGTTCAAAGTGTCTCTTGGAAAAGTAAGAACCAGGTTCAAACAGCAGAAACATGTCAGTGAGGCGAACGAGGTTTTCATGGTGGAGCTGATGCAAAGAAAGCTACTGTAAGAAGAAGAAAAGAGCTGATCGGAGCACAAGATTGCCTGAAATTGTAGCTGTTTCATCTGAGCTATTTGAGGCAGATTGACCAGAAGGCAGAGAGTCATGGCGTGCTGCAGTCTGTGACTTGACCTCCACAGGACAGAAAGTTCGGATCAGCTTTACGAAGAGTTCAACATCTACTGGAATTCTCATTAAAAAGTGCAAAAAGCTCTTGTTAAACATTTGAACTGTTGTGTATTTTCTTCATTTGCCAAAAAACAACAACAACTTTGGGTTGGAGAAAACTAGAGCATGAAAGTGTGTGAGCTGAAAAGTGAAATGGAAACTGTTGTGATGCATAAGCCAGAGGGGAGCAGCTTAAATGTTAATTCGTTTTTTAAAACTCACGTTCTTTGAAGCACGGCAGGGGAATGACTCACGCTGCTGGTTTCTCTCACACACTGATCTGTTTGTGTTAGATGCCATGAAATGAACCAAATCAGTGAGCAGCTCCTGCAAGTTTAATGTTCTAATGAAATTTTTAATGGTCACATTTGAGCCTTTAGGGGTTTCATCTTACCTTAAGACTGTAATATACTAGATTTAACGATGATGGATATTTGGTGACAAATCAGGTCAGTACATTAAAGTTCAAACTTGTTTTTCTTTATTATTTTGATTATTGTCATTACTCTTATCACTTGGCTTGCTTACAAACTAACTTAACATTAATGGACTGTCAGTTCTTTCTGAAAAGAACTTCATCTTGTAGGAGCTAAAGGTGATAAATCATGATGTGCAGATTGCTAATCATCACACATACTGTGGGAAAAACAAGCGCTCAGCTAATTCCTCATCCTCTTGCTCAGACTCATCTAGCAGCAGGGTTCAGGAGATGGGTAAACTTGATGAATGATGCAACACACTGGTGACTTTTTGAGCATAAAACTCTTGTAGACTACTGTGTGGAAAGATCTTACAATCTACACCCACTGACAAAAAGAAGTTAGGCATCCAGCCAAACAGATGTACAATACATAAAACTACACTAGGACACCCCATCAGGCATGTATACAAGCATTGATTTAATGCACATAGTCATTGTATCCTCTCCAGCAGCAAGTCAGCATACAGTTGGGGTAAATGGCTCTTGAGATCTGGCAGCGTGGCACTGGGTTCAGACTTGGCATAAAAGTTGACCATATTCAAGTTTGACAGGAAAAGACTGAAGGACCTGACTGACTACTGGAGGACCTCAACATGATGCAAGCAGTCCATAGACACTGGTGTCCAGTGTGGATGACTGTTGTCTTGTTGAAAGGTTGTTCCTGGACACTGTCTTATAAAAGGTAAGGCCTGAAGAAGAAATATAGCACAGACGTAGGACTGTGTCATCAGGGTCATGAACAAATGGAAACTTTACTATATGTGGGAGTGACCTCACATATCTAACATCGACCCACTGTCACATCTGAACACTCAACATTTGTTCCGTGTCAAACTTGTCCTAAACTCTGACAAAACCAAAGGGATGCTTTTTTCAAACAGGAAGTCAGTCCCAGCAGTTCTTCCTTTGATTTTATCCTCGAATGGTGTCTCTATTGAGTTTGTCAATTCCTACAAATATTTGGGTATCTTGGTGGATTCACATTTCTCTTTTAAGCCCCACGTGAAAAAACTTGGTAAAGAAACTGAAAGCTAAACTGGGTTTCTTTTTCTGAAATAGATCATGTCTAACTCTGTATGCTAGGAAATGCCTTGTAACTATGACTTTCCTTCCCTCCATTGACTACAGTGACATTATTTACACAAATGCCCCTACAAGCACCCTGCAGATGTTGGATGTTGTCTATCATGGTGCACTAAGATTCATAACTGGCTGTGATTATCGTACCCACCACTGCACCCTGTATTCACTGGTTAACTGGACATCATTAACCTCACGCAGACTCTTCCACTGGTACATTTTCATCTTTAAATCACTTCTTGGTCTGCTGCCCTCATACATCTCCTACATGTCTATGCATGAGTGCAGCTACAGCGTGCGCTCTCAGGACATGATTACCTGCAGTGTTCCTTCAGTGCAGACTGAACTAGGCAAAAGGGCCTTCTCCTACTCCGCTCCTATTTCCTAGAATACCTTGCAAATAAATCTGAAGCTCTCGACCTTGACCTCTCTAAGTGGCTTCAAACATCTGCTAAGTTCCTGGCAAGAACCAATGCAGACATGTTCCTGTACAATATTTAGTTTTCTACACCACCTTAAAATCTAGCTGTTTTTAGCTACATTTTCTTTAAAATACCATTTTATTTTCATTTGGTAAAAAAATAAAAGTCTCAATTTGTAGGCATCCTTTATGATTGTCTAATATTGTCTTTGTTGTCTACTGTTGTCATCACTTTGTTAAAATCAGGTCTCTCTTGTAAATGAGTCCCCGAGGCTCAACGGGATTAACCTGTATGAATAAAGGTTGAATGAACATGCTAGACAAGTGTGCAATAAAATCACTTGCACCCATGCAAACTCACAACAGACCCTTGTCAAACTTGATCAGATTCTGGTAATGCTGTCTAATGGTTCTGCAGGGCATCCTCTATGTCTACTTGATAACACTACCACTCATCTCATGATGCCACCACTTGTGTCCTGTGCTGTTCATTGCCAGATACTCCAAAAATCATCAACTCATTTTCAGTTTACATTATTTCCTGATCTGCTTGTTTATTAAATTACATTCAAATCGGACCACTTTATTTTAAGTGCATACCTTTTTTTTGTAAATGAATATACAAAGTAAAATGTATAGAAAAAAATAATAAGTGTCATCACAACCGTTTCACAACAGTTTTGTTTGTTTTCAGCCACTGACAGAAGCAGTACTTCACAGTTCAATACAGGTAGTGACTCCAAAACAGATGTGGGTCCAGTAAAGTATTTTCACAAATCTAGTATTGTCAGGTCAACGAGCCCTTGTAACAGCTTTCTCTTGATTAAAAAAAGAGAAGATGGTGCAGGGGGCAACAAAACTCAATACACTCTACCAAACGTGTGATGTTAATAAACGTTTTACATAATTTCAAAGTACAGTACAACAAATCAAGTTTGAACTTGCAGTTTTGCAGATCCATTTTCAAATCCATCCATCCATCTTTACCTGCTTCTGCTTTTCTGGTACATGGGGTCACTGGTGCCCATATCCAGTAGTAACAGGGTGAGAGGTGGGGGACACCCTGGACAGGTCTTCAGTCCATCACAAGGACACAGAGACAAATGAGACAAACAACCATTCACTCTCTCACTCACACTAAAGGGACAATTTGTTTTTGGTCTGGGAGGAAACTGGAGTACCCGGAGGAAACCCACGCAGCACAGAGAGAACATGCAAACTCCACCCAGAAAGACCCCTGGCCAGGATTTGATCTGGCAACCTGCTTGCTAAGAGACAACAGCTCTACCAACTGAGATACCGTGCTGCTCTATATTCAAATACATTTACTGTTTTATGTTATTAATTTAATTAAAGTTGCTTTAATGATCAACTTTGTTCACAAACTGATTTCAAATAAATTTATTTATCTTGGTCCAGCTTGTAAATCTGTAAAAAGTCGGACTCAACTTTTCTTTTTAAGTTAGACACATTTTGATTATAATTTCTAAATTATCTCAATTTAAAATGATTGCTTTCAATAAAGTTAATTCTTCTTGAATAAACTCAGAGGACACTTAAATATATTCTAATCACAAAAACATTATTTTTCCTGTGTGCATTCACCACTCATGTGCATATTGATAAATTAGAATTCATCAGCCATCCTCTGAAAATCAGAACGAGTGCTGATGATTGGTGACTCAGATATGTAATTAAATGTCCATTTTCAGCAGAATATTATTTAATTATGCACTTCATAAAAATAAATGAGGATATGAATCTGCATAAGACAGACTGGGGGGTTTATTTCTGCCAACTAATTGAAGAAACTTTTCTGAAGCTTGAATAACACCCTAAAATGAAACAACTTTACTTGAACCTGGGCCTTTAAATGTCTGGTATACAAAGTAAATTGTTGACATATTAAGAAATTATCTTGACTCTGTTAAACAAAATTAATAATTGGCTTCTTGCACACTTACATTACAACATTGTCATTCACAAGGACAGCATCTTCCAGAAGAAGGCACTGCACATTTTGTAGATGTAAATTCAGATTTTAAAACTTTGTCTTTCACTTTAATCCGTGTATGGTTCGTTCTTTGGTTATTCCGTTTCAAAATAAAAACGGAATAACCAAACAAGCTTTGGTTATTCCGTTTTTTCGTTTTAAAACGAAATTACAAAAACGGTTTTGAAACGTTTTTTTCGTTATTTTGTTTTAAAAACGAAATTAGAAAAACGGAAATTGCAAAAATAAAAAAAGGGTACGTTTTGTTTTGTTTGTTTGTTTAACTGCAACGGTTAAACCAAAGACGAGCTTTTATTTTGATGTTATTGAACGGGACCTTAAACCGGAAATGAAATATCTGAATGTACAATAGATACGTTGTTGTCTTATTTAGAGGGAATCAACGCATTTCATTGAGAGCCGATGATCTAACGTCAACAAGATTAATTTAATATTCCAAGTAAGTAATTAAATCATTACATTTGATAAACTTCCGTGTATGTTTAACAATAATTGACCGTAGGCTAATGCTAACGCTTCTCGCTGAGGTCTGTTTACTCATAGATTAGTTTTTTAATTAATCTTATGTTTATGTTTGGAATCACTGGCATCAAGTGTTGTGGAATTTGGAATATCACGTAGGGCAAATACGACATCAGAAATTTTACATTTGAAGTAATTAAAAAACAAGTGTGTTATGGGCAAAACCACACCATGTCTTATAACAAATAAATTTATTATTTACCATTTAGATACTCTTTTTTTTCTTTCTTTCAGGTGCGTGCAGACTCTGTTTTATTGTCAGTGCTGAAAACTGAGTTTGACTTGAATGTTTGTGTTTTATTTTAAAAAGGCACTGCTTTCTGGAAGCAGCATGCAAGAAAAATACATGCTGTGCCAGAGGCCAACTACAAAGGCCCGCATGCAAGCGGGGAGGGACTAAAAAGTGTTTCAGTTGTTTGACTGTACTGAAACAATATGTTTTGTGTTTTCAGTCAACAAGAGGACACTGGACTGCTAAATGTATTGGACCAAATTGAGGTCATTCTTGCATCACAGGGTCTGCAGAATATCTCAAAAATCCTGAAAGACCTTGTTCAGTGTGTGCAAGCCAATCCGCACACAGCACTGTGCCTCAAGGCCGAGATACAGTGAAGCAGACTCCGTATACGCGCGTATATGCCCGTATACGCGCGTATACGGAGCCTCTGCTACAGCTCGGCTGATGTTCTCGCGTAGATTCTCGTGTTTTCGCTCCAAATTCTACGTCATTTCCTCCGTACCGTCACTTCCGATCGTCACTTCCGGTAGTTTTTCGCTCCAAACACTCGCGTTCTCCTTGTTGTAATATGAGCAGCTGAGCACGGAGTGCTTTTCCTGCAGCCCACAGCCCACCACAGCCCACCAGGGAATATATAAAACATCGCGCACCCAGGTAGGACCTGAATTCATTCATTTCATTCATCGAGTGAACGGAGGAAGAAGCGGTTACTTGACTTTAGGCAAAAAAACAAAAGAAAAGGCCCGATCAGCGATAAAAAAGAGGAATTTATTTCATTTGTGTAACATACAAAACAGTCCGGAGCCGGGGAAGTTTAGGTCAGACACCGCGCATCGCGTATGCGAATCGCGTATGCGTAGTAAAAAAATACCTTTGCGCGTACTTGCCCTGAGGGGCTACGCGGGGCTACGCTGCGTACGGGGCATACGTACGCTGCGTATTGGCGTATCGTGAGGACGCGCGAGTGTATCTCGCCCTTTAATGACAATCAAGCTGCAGCTGTGAGCTTTAAATCTATGTAAAGGTCATTTGATTGATTTTAGGTTGCTAAATGCAGAATATAGTTGATATTGATAAGTACCGGTATTGTCTTTACCAAGCAAATTAAATGTAAAACTTGTTAAAAAATATTGTGTAATGTTGTAATTATACTAACATGTTACCAATTTTTATGTTAAATACAGAGCCTATGAAGGAGCCAATGTCTGCGGTCTGCTGTAGACGTCTTCTTGGTTGCCAGTCTTACCTGCAGCAGTGACAGGACAGCCATACTTACTGTCATGGGGAGGATTTTGAATACCACATACACGTTGTGTTCTAACCAACCTCCTACACCTAAACAAGTTCTTTGTTTTTACTTTATTTAATTTTCATCACAATATTGTTTTATGACATTGAAAAAAAAAAAAGTCTTTCGTTTATAAATAATGTTCAAAAGGGTTTGTTTTATACAGACATTTTACAATGAAAGATTGTTGTTTTGCACCGAAACGGAATTTCTCTTAATTTTTTTGATATAGTGTACTGTAAATGATCATTTTGGATTAATTCACAATCACCACTTATTTTGAACATGTGAATAATTTATTAAATTAAAAAAAAATACTGTAGTCATTATTGACAACTCTGTCAAAAAATTATAGACAAATCTGGGTAAGCGGTCCCAAACTCCACCTCTGCCAGGCTTCTGTCTTCTTAATTATGAAGTGGGTCCACACCAAAGGTTGACTCTGTTCGCAGTGAAGATCCCAAAGTTGATGTGCATCAGTTGCACAGGGTAACAGGCTTTCTGCAATTTTGGCAGCTGATTGGGTATTCCTCGGCCTAGAAAAAAAGTGAAATTAAATTCACTACAAGAAGGCATCTGACGACAGAACAACGTTTGTCTTATATTTAGGGGTGCTTGAACAATCAACATGAGAAAACAGCTAATTTAGCCTATTCTTAAACCTCTGGTACAGTGGTAGGATAATGTATGTCTATACAGGATTCACGTGAAAATTTTAAAGCTCAACAGCATATGTTTTTCTTGCATGCTGCTTCCAGAAAGCAGTACCTTTATAAAATAAAACACAAACATTCAAGTCAAACTCAGTTTTCAGCACTGACAATAAAACAGGGTCTGCACGCACCTGAAAGAAAGAAAAAAAGAGTATCCAATGGTAAATAATAAATTTATTTGTTATAAAACCGTGTGGTTTGCCCATAACACACTTACTTTTTAATTACTTCTAATGTAAAATTTCTGATGTCGTATTCGCCCTACGTGTTATTCCAAATTCCACAACACTTGATGCCAATGATTCCAAACATAAGATTAAAAAACGAATCTGGGCTATTAATCCATGATGAGTAAACAGACCTCAGCGAGAAGCGTTAGCGTTAGCCTACGGTCAATTATTGTTAAACATCCACAGAAGATTATCAAATGTAATGATTTAATTACTTACTTGGAATATTCAATTAATCTTGTTGACGTTAGACCATCAGCTCTCAATTAAATGCGTATAGATTCCCTCTAAATAAGACAACAACGTATCTATTTTACATTCAGATATTTCATTTCCGGTTCCGGTTTAAGGTCCCGTTCAATAACATCAAAATAAAAGCTCGTCTTTGGTTTAACCGTTGCAGTTAAACAAACAAACAAAACAAAACAAAACAAAACGTACCCTTTTTTTATTTTTGCAATTTCTGTTTTTCTAATTTTGTTTTAAAAACGAAATAACGAAAAAAAACGTTAAAAAAACAGTTTTTGTAATTTAAACAAATAACAACAAAACCGTTAAAAAAAAGTTTTTGTAATTTCGTTTTAAAACGAAAAAACGGAATAACCAAAGCTTGTTTGGTTATTCCGTTTTTATTTTGAAACGAAATAACCAAAGAACGAACCATACACTGATTCACTTTTTATACAATTTTTGATATTAGTGTTTCAATTTTTAAGTGTTTGTTTTCTTTTAGCAGCTTTCACTTTCATTATTTTATTTATTTATTTATTTTCAGTTTGGCAAGGACTTAGCCTTGCTGCAATTTTTTCATTTTAAATCGATCTGTTTATCTTAAAGGGATAGGCTGGTCATTTTTAGAGTGAGATATTAAATATTTCTCAATAGTTATACCTCAGCAGCGATGACATCATCACAGACCACTGTCTACAGAGAAACAGGAAAAAGTATTTTTCCAGATGAGAAAACATGTTATATGCCATTAATACATATATATTACCGTAAATAAAAAACTTTTTTCTTAATTAATTAAAAAATAAAAATAAATTACCTGTTCAGTCTAGTCTCACATTTCTCATGTTTAAGTACATTTTTAAACCAGTTAAATAAAAAGTGTCTGATTACCTTTCAGTTATAAAGAAACAAAAATAGATATTGAGCTTACATAAATAACATGGCTATCAATGCCGTGTTTCTTCTTTAGGTGAACGGCCAAATTAGTTGTTTCCTGAGTACCGTATTTTAACTCACACTGGCACCTGTTGCATACAGCATGAGTTTTATCTGTTGAGCCGTTCTTCTGTTGGAATCCAAAATATTTCCACAGTGTTGATTTAAATCCAGAAGGAGAGTGAATTTCATTATCTGTGTTTTTGCCACGTCTGCCATGTTGCTGAGGCGTTTGCAGAACGCAGCCGCGCACGGAAATTGAGACACAGAAGTGCCTTGGGAATTTCAAAATAAAAGCATATTTTAAAGATGACGATATGAATCGATGTTTTAGTTTTGCCACAATATAATCAAATTACTAATCATTTAATCGATATATTGATTTAAATCAATGTATTGTTACACCCCCTAATCAGCAATTATTAAACTTCCACCCTCTTGTTTGACAAAGGATTGTTTTACAATCTTGAAAACAAAACATAGTAACATTAATAATATTAATAATAAAAAACTTGGCCATTTCAGGTTAGCCATTCGTTTATCTTGAACAAAGACTCACTTTTGTTTTCTTACTCCATGCTTTATGACCGATGACTAATAACTATTTCTCAAAACTTCACTTCAAAATAACATTTATCTCATTACCTAATGGAAGTGATGTTGCTACAATGCTTATAGGCTGAACATGACTTTCTAAGTATTTTTTTTTTCACTGTCAGCTTTAAAGCTGAGAGATGCAAAATACAAGACTGTAAATATCAATCCTAACTTCTATTGCTGAACCCCGCAGCGCATTATTTGCCACCAGGAGTTGTGGTCACAGCTGAATCGATATTTAGCAGATATATCAGATGGAAGACCTTTACATGCATCAGCACCCCTCTTCAGTGATCCCCTCCTTTCTAATGACATGATCTCTCCATTTCTTTTAAAGTGACTCAGGCAGCAAATAACTGTATGAGCACTATGTCCATTTATTTGCTGATCTGTCTTCATTTGGTTCATGTTTAGCTGTAAAACTGAAAAAAAAATTAAATAAGCAATAAATAAAACAGAAAAATGTGACGAACACCAGACAAGAAGTGGAAGAATGCCAACCTTTAAAATTGATTTACACAAACACACCTAAGTGAGCCAGACTCGTTGACATGAATATACATGCTCCAGGTTATTTTGGCTCAGACCCACATTATGCCATCCTGCTGCTTTCGTTACACACTATGTTACGATCCAACAAGGATCAAAACATATTTAATGGACACAGGACACAAGGAAAAGGTTTAACATTAATTTATTAAAGAAACAAGGTCGTCTGTAGGAGGGGAACCACCTCCAGCTTCTCCGGGCGTCCCACGTCCTAAAAAAAAAGTTCAACCGAAAGGTGGGTTTGGATAAAGCGGCCAAAAGGAAAATAAAGCTGCCCAACAGAGCCAACTCTATACAGAGCCGGCGAACCCTGTTAGACAGCGGGCTACCTCTACCAAAACTCTAGGCCTACAGGATGTAAAACAAAAATAGCGAAAACTAGACTACCGCTTTACCCAACCAAAAGTAATGAAAGGAATTATGTTTCAACAACAAAAAGGCACGAGCCCCCACACACAGCTGCCTCTAACAGACAGCCACCAGAGCCCTCAGACTCTGAGACTCAAAAACCTCCAACACTTCAGCTCAGGTCCTCTACTCTAGGTCACTAGAGTCCACACGAGCACTAATGTACTCTACTAACCCCACTCCAGAATGAAGTGTACCAACAATCACTGTCTAGTGATCAACAAAACCTGGGAGGGTGGAGAAACTCCCAGTCTACCAAACAATCACAGTCTAGTGATCAACAAAACCTGGGAGGGTGGAGAAACTCCCAGTCTACCAAACAATCAAACAGCAGACTTCCACTGCTGACTGTAATATTATTTTAATGTCCTCTAAACACCAAAACCTCACATACCTGCACACACCTCCTCTATTCTCCACTAACCATCCAAACCTCCACTAACCATAACCTCCACTAACCATAACCTCCACACATTCTGGCTTGAGCTCAGTGCATTTAAAGAGAGAGAGAGAGAGTCAGCAGGTGTTGCAGCTCAGCTAATCAAGCCTGATTGAAGCTGAGTAAAAAAAAGTGCAGCAGGAGTAGGCTGCAGACTGCAGGTGACCAAAACAAAACTGAGGTTTTAAACTAAGGTTAATCCCTTCAGGATACATAACACTCCCACCGCTAAATGTTTTTTTATGGGGTGATGTAGATGTGAGGTAAAAACATCATACATGACCCATACAAAAACAGTGAGGTCACATGTAGCGGTCCTTATCACTCAAACAGACTAAAAACCTCATTAAAAACTAGTCTGTCAAACCGCTTGCATCTAATCTATAGGTACACTCAAAAGGTTTGAAAGCCAAAACAACGTCTTGGGTCTGGTTGTACCCTAAAAAGCTTTCGTTTCGTCTGACAAATACTAACAACATCTCTGAAGTGGTCAACCAGTGAAGAAGAGAGTCGACTTTTATTTTCTGACGGGAAGGAATTGTTCTCCTCCGTACCAGCACTGGTTAGTACTGGACTGCTCTCCTCATTCACCTTCTGGTCAGGAGTAACCGGTTTTTCTTCAGCTACTCTGAAAACACACAAGAAAAGTTTAGAAAAGGAGTTGTACACAACATGATGTTGTAGTAGCTCACGTGGCACAGTCAGGAACAATTTTTTTTTCACATAGTCGTCTTCTGCTTCGTGTTGAGGGGATGGTCCCACATCATCCAACAACAGTCTTTCATTTTCCTCTGTATTTGTTGAAACTGGACACAGTGGAACAGGAGGAATAGTCAGGTGTGGAGCCACTTCCTTCAAGTTCTTTAGGTCCTCACTTGACTGAACTAGGAGTAGTTCAGCGTCAAACAACTGTGAAAAACAGTCACCGAGATCGTCATCTCCTTCTTGAAGATGAAGCAAGAGTTTCACCTCCTCCACTGAAATCGGTTTTTCTTCACAGTCCATCAGGAAGCTGTTACTCAAAACCAACTCATCCTCTTCTTTCTCCAGTCGATGTTCTTGAAGCGCCACCTCCTGTAGAAGTGGCTCTCCTGCTTGAGTGAAAAGCTCTGGTGTCACCTTTAGATGACACACAGTGGGACACGAACGTTGCTTTTCCAGTTCAGCTTTGAGCTTTAATTCTCTCTGTGACTCCCGTCTTTCTTGTTCCAGAAGACGCTTCTTCTCTTCCTGAGCAGCTTGAAATCTCTCCAAAGCAGCTTGTCGTTCTTGTTCCTGTTTTTTTAAAAACAAAAGTGCACGCTCTTGTTTTTCTTTTAAGGCAGCTCGCTCCAGCTCAAAAGCAGCTCGCTTCTCTTCAAGCTCCTTTCTCCTCAAGGCAATCCATTCATCATGTTCTGCTTTCCTCAAAGCAGATTCTTTTCTTAGACGCTCTTGTTCATTAAGCTCAGGAAATATCCCAAGCTGGACCAATTCACAAAGTAGTTCACTCCCCATCCATTCACCATCAGCATATTTTCTGACGTCAATCTTATAATGGTTTGCAACACTTAGCATTTGATTTCTTGTGCAGTCTGCAAAGACCTGCACTGTAGGCTGTTCAATAAATGTCTTTAAATTGAACGCCATGATGCAGACAAACAGTCTTTAAGCTGTACCCTTCTTATGACTTTCACTGTAAACTGCAAAAATCCTAGCTACATTTGAACGCAGCACAATCCAAAAACACACAAAGCTGCGTGTTTCAGCTCAATCAGCAACCAGGAGCTGGTCCTGTCAGCTCCAGAGAGAGTGCAAACTACAGCACACAGCTGTCAAAACACACCAAATGTAAAAAGGAGCAGTTAGTTTTTAACTACTGTCCAAAAAACACTTAGCTTCAAAAAAAGCTTCACAACACTCTCAAGATTAAGCACAAAAAACCACAATGTCTGCTCAAAACCAGACTCCCACAAACATGCACAGCAGGTGCTCAGCTGTCTAAAAACTCGAGTGCTTCACAGAAACACTCCAACAAGTTTGTCATGTGCAGACAAACAGACGAGCAGACAACTCAAAAAACATAGCACCTTACAAACGAGCCCCCCAATACTAATTCAGATCCCGGACGAGCCCCCAATAAATATGTTACGATCCAACAAGGATCAAAACATATTTAATGGACACAGGACACAAGGAAAAGGTTTAACATTAATTTATTAAAGAAACAGGGTCGTCTGTAGGAGGGGAACCACCTCCAGCTTCTCCGGGCGTCCCACGTCCTAAAAAAAAGAAAGTTCAACCGAAAGGTGGGTTTGGATAAAGCGGCCAAAAGGAAAATAAAGCTGCCCAACAGAGCCAACTCTATACAGAGCCGGCGAACCCTGTTAGACAGCGGGCTACCTCTACCAAAACTCTAGGCCTACAGGATGTAAAACAAAAATAGCGAAAACTAGACTACCGCTTTACCCAACCAAAAGTAATGAAAGGAATTATGTTTCAACAACAAAAAGGCACGAGCCCCCACACACAGCTGCCTCTAACAGACAGCCACCAGAGCCCTCAGACTCTGAGACTCAAAAACCTCCAACACTTCAGCTCAGGTCCTCTACTCTAGGTCACTAGAGTCCACACGAGCACTAATGTACTCTACTAACCCCACTCCAGAATGAAGTGTACCAACAATCACTGTCTAGTGATCAACAAAACCTGGGAGGGTGGAGAAACTCCCAGTCTACCAAACAATCACAGTCTAGTGATCAACAAAACCTGGGAGGGTGGAGAAACTCCCAGTCTACCAAACAATCAAACAGCAGACTTCCACTGCTGACTGTAATATTATTTTAATGTCCTCTAAACACCAAAACCTCACATACCTGCACACAACTCCTCTATTCTCCACTAACCATCCAAACCTCCACTAACCATAACCTCCACTAACCATAACCTCCACTAACCATAACCTCCACTAACCATAACCTCCACACATTCTGGCTTGAGCTCAGTGCATTTAAAGAGAGAGAGAGAGAGAGAGAGAGTCAGCAGGTGTTGCAGCTCAGCTAATCAAGCCTGATTGAAGCTGAGTAAAAAAAAGTGCAGCAGGAGTAGGCTGCAGACTGCAGGTGACCAAAACAAAACTGAGGTTTTAAACTAAGGTTAATCCCTTCAGGATACATAACACACTAACACACCACATGTGGATTATTCGGCTGCTGAAAATAGCCGATAA